>JAXGGA010012807.1:0-37439 GCA_038373865.1 Uloborus plumipes | reverse complement strand
CTTCCTACAAGGTCTTTTACATCCCCCCTCACTCACGCACATGAAGAAAATTCTGAGTTGTTCTGACCAGTAGGTAGCCCTCATTGAGGCGTTTTGTGCGTTTTCCGGGAAAGAAAAAAATGACAAAAAGAATGATTTTATAAAAAAATGCTAAAAACATCTAAATTCAGCTTTATTCCTAAATTTCTACTCATTTGTTGTAAAATAGAAAATATTCCTACAAATCTCAAAATTGTTTACGCATATATTGTTACACCAGTAACACATTTTTTTAAATATCAGAATCATTTGGGAAGAGAAAGAAGAAATATCTGAAAAAAAGAAAAGAAAATAATCATCCCACCTTTTTTTTAATATTAAATTCAAGAAAGAGAAGTAAGAGACAAAAAACTTACTTTTTAGAAAACACATATTTAAAGATTGAAAAAAAAAAAAAAAAAAAAAACAGTAAACAGTATGGTGTTAAAACAATCTAAATAATATCCATTTATATTCAAATGCATCAAGGGTGAAACCTCAGGAAATAAACACTTTGGAGGGGTACGAAATAAATTAATGCATTTGTGCAACAATGCAGCCGTAGTACACAACGTTAAAACTTAAATAAGCACTTAAATGCAATCAATTATTTTTTTGTGCTTTATTTGCAGTATTTAATGTCTTTACCTCGGATGGGGTATAGGTATTTCACTGCAATTTATTTTTTCTGGAGGTTACTCTTAAATGAAGGTGTCAGGTGGGTTCACGTCCAATAAACTTTAGAGAAATTTAAAGATGCGCCATTTATTTTCTTCTACTGGAAAACAAAATCTTTCAAGCGGCATTCCAATAGTTACGGAAAGTTTTGTCACTAACTTTTAAAGCCCTGTAGTTGTAATTAATAACACCACATTACTTTATTGAATCAGATTGCTCCGACGAAGTAATTAATCGCCACCAAGGGAATGAATTTACATTGAGCGAATATTTATAACACGGCGAGGTCCCATTGAAGCAGAAATCAGCATTATTTAGCGTCGACCAGGGAATCCACTGAAGCTGCAAAAGAATTGATAAATAACTCCAGGGCTTAACTTCAATCGAAACGATAAATACTGGTGCATTTAGTTTGGGTTTTGTATTTAACGGTGGCAATAGGGGAAGAGCGATATTGATAATAAATGTTGGAGTTCTGGAGCTAAGAGTGTTCACTCTGTACCAGAACAATGAATTTTCCATTAGCTTTAGTGGAACGTATCAGAGCATTGAACCGATTAATGGCTGATGCATCGGAAGGATTTGCGTGGGATCAGCTTCATGAATCGCTTTGTGATGGCCTATTTGGAAAAATGTTTATGTCAGCTGCAATCAGCCAGTCTTTCGATTGTAATGATTTGCTATATTTTTGGTTCTTAAATACAATTTAACACTTTAATTTCGCTTTCCCTTAATGAATTATTTTATTAGGCAAATGTAATCGTATCTATGCAGTTATTACAGTTGGGAGTTGCTTAGCGGCAATTGGGAATTGCGTAACAAAAAAAAAAATAAATAAATAAATTCATTATATGCTTTTCATGTTGTCAAAAATATGCTTATAAGACAATTTAATAGGGTTGTTTACATTTATTTCATTTCGTCATAACTTTATCAACAATCCAATTTAAAACTTAAGGGGGAAGGGACTTAAGTGGACAGACGGTACACATATGAAACGAAATAGCAAAACGAGCTTCTTTAAATGATTACTGCACTATTAATTCCTAATATGATTAGGAGATCATTTTAATAAAACAACCCAGGTAGCACAAATAATCTTTAAACGTTTTATAAACGTTTTTAAGCCCTTGTTACAACGCTAATAACCATTTTACAACCTTTAAAAAACGAAGTGTGCTACTTCGGAAATGAATTAATAACCACCAGTTGTAAATTCTTACCATTTCCTCTTGGAGGTTGTAAGTTATCGTACTCCTTTGGATTTACAGGCAAAATACTGTTAAAATCTAAGCTCTGAGACCTAAAATAAGAAAGGAAAATATTAATTTCTTAAACCGATACTGTGACTTGAAGAATGAGCTTTTTCGGATTTGATAAATGCATTTCCTACAAAATCTTCTCATGTAAACTTTTTGAAATGAAAATTGCTACAACCTTATAATGCGGTTCGTATTGTTTCGTTTGAAAATGTATGAATTCGTCAGCAATAACCTGTCCATTGCTGTTTTTTTTTTAATTCACATTTTCCGATGTATATTGAATGCTTTGGGATTGTCTCAAATCCCGCTATAAAATGCTTAAACATGCCATAAAGACGTTCAAAGTGGACCTTGCCCTTCGTTTAGCTTCAAAAAAAAATATTTCCGCAACAAGTGTATTATTTAAGCCACTGAAGCCAAAGTTAACAAAGCCAACTGGTCAAAACTATCATAGAAATCAACAAATTTCAGAAAAGCAATTTTAATTTTTGCACTGTTACTTTGCTATGATAAACGGGGCTTGATTCAACTTTGAAAGATTGAGAAATAATGTTTATTGAGTTTAGATAATATCTAGAAAAGAATAAATTAATGGAGTAATTAGATCGCGTAAAACATTATTTTTAAATTATTCATTGACTAAAAATAAATCTAAAACTTTTAGCGGACTTTGTTTAAAGGCAAGCAAATGTTTGCTCTTACAACTTTTTACTAGAAAATAAAAGAAATAAAACATGTTTTACATTTCTGACAAACGGTACTCTTTTCTCAATTTTCAATTTTCCTTGATGTTTAAGGCTCATTATATTAAAAGTCATTAAGACCCCAGCAGCACCAGAACGTTCAAATTTGGTGCAAAAAATGGTGTTATTGGTCAAATAACGGTGCTAAGTGTCCCTTGAACGTTATATTCGACGTGCAGAAACAGTAATATTATCACGGTGTCATTTCAGTGCTTAAAGAACGTGGTATTTGACGTGCAAAAACAATAATATTATCACGGTGTCATTTCAGTGCTTAAGAAGGTGCTTGATTTCTCAGAATTGAGGTCGTGAATTGCTGCTTTTTAGAAAGGGGGGAGGAATCATATCTGCAGAAACTTTAAGTTTTATCCGAAACAAATCTTTCTCCCAAGATCCTAATCAGATTTGCATGCATTTCAGTAAAAGAAAATTATATTCATACTAATAAAATGATAAGATTTATGCCTTTAGTCTTTCATAGATGGCGCCTCCTGCAAAAAAATTTCCTTTTAAAGTATTATTTTTCTCCCTCGATAAGATCAAGTAACGTCTAGTGGTTAGCGTGTCCTGCTGGAGTCGCAAGGGACCCGCGTTCGAATCCCACGGAATGAATATATTAAATTCAAAGTAATTAAACAATCAATAATTAAATTAATTAAGTAACTAAATAATTAAAACCAAGATGGTGACGATCATGGATCAAAAATGGCGGATCAAAAATGACGTCACGGTTAAAACACGTCTCGGCCCCGGATAGTGGGCTATACATAGTATACGTTTTTAGCTGCGGAGCACTGAAAACAAACGTATTTTCAGAACCTAAATATAACCTATCATTCCACGTTCAAAACTGGGACAAAAAAAGGTGGTTAACACCAGATTTCGACGTGTCATATTACCATCGATTAATGAGACACATAGACGTTGATAACACGTGCTGCGAGAACGTGTTTTGAACGTGCCGGCTGGTGCGCTCTGTACGTGTTGCAGAACGTGTTTTGAATGCCTTTGTGCTGCTTGGGGGGTAGCTTTCTAAATCAGTCAATTTCGAACTACTTCGTATTTTTTAGTATTTTTGTCATAAAAACCAAATCAAGAATCCCCCCCTCTACACTCTCCTGAAAATGTTATGAAGTAGGTTTTTTACTCCGTCTTTTAAATTCTAAAATACACTGATCAAAACAATTAGGAGAGCACATGGTTTTAACAAAATTACGCAAAGATGTATACCAATAAGTAGCATAAAATGAGTCATCCATAATTTAAAGCCTACCAGGAAACGGAAGAAGAAAACTTTGGGTGAAAATAAAATCTCAGGACGTTAGAAACCAGAAAAAGGAGATAAGGGCAGAAATCGGGATATTGCAGAGACGTCTTGCTCCCCTAAGTATTTTGAGCATTGTAGTTGGCAGGAACGTAAAAAGCTATTTTCCATCATTCTCTAAATTTAAAGTTGCAAATTTGCTATTTTCTAAGTTGTTAGAATTGCTTCTCCTACATTGTTCTTACACTCTATGATAAGGGAAACCGCGCCTTGTTGTGAAATAAAGAAATAGTTTTCAAAAATACAGAATTGCTAGTTTTTAATTTAAAGTTACCCTACAGTTATTAGACAGATTTATTGAACGTCTCTAATCTGAAGTGGAACAAAAGCAGAGTAATAAATGGCAACATAACTTTGAACCACATTGAAAACACATTTGAAATGAATTCCATAATGTTAATTTCATAAGGTATTAATATTATTTTATAACTTAGGTTGCTTATGGAAAACCTACAAAGAGGTATTTTTAAGCTTGTACCAAAACATACACATACGCACACACACACACACTTAAATTTAGTATGAGCAGGGCTGTTTAAATCAAAGAGTTATTTTCTGCAAATTACCATGAAAGAGTAATTAAACAGAAATCTTGAAAATGCTATTCTGATATTAAAATGAGCAGCAAGTCTTAACCGCTTAAACCTTTCTTCAACAAAGAAATCAACAAGTTTGTTGCAATCATAGCAATTTATGGTTATCTAGTTACTTAGTATTTCACTTTTTGCAGAGATAATTAGGATCCAAAGTACGTGCTCTTATTCTCGTGAAAAATCTACATTGTATTTGATTGAATGAAGAATGCATGAAAAAAAAAAAAGTTCTACTATATTTCAGAAATCTTCTTTAATTGGAGACTTACTAAAAATAACAATTTTACTGAAGTACATTAAGCTAATTAATAAATACAACTTTGGAAGGAAAAATATTTAATGAACGAATGCAAAACTAACTGATTTTACTTCGGAGATTTAGAAAAATTCGAAAAATGTTCTAACAAAAGTACACTCTAATTGCCGTAATGAGCAGGAAAAAATAATTCAAATTAATAACGAATGGATACAAATCTGCGGAATTAATTATGGTATTAGCCAAAAAATGAATAAATATTGAAAGGATTACCTATGTTCAATAAAAACTGTACGTATTACTGTCGTACAGATAAAACGAGTTTAATACGAAGTAATAGGCTGTAATTATTTAAGAAATTTCAGTGTATTGGCAAAACACCGTTAAGAAATGATGCATTTGATGAATACAGTTCTCCGGAAAATTTGAGAAGTATTTTTCTATAAGTATGTATGTTGTTCTCCCAAATTATGTATTTATAAAAGTTAATAATTAAATTAAATTCTGTACTTGTAGAAATTATTAATTTCATCAAATGCTGTATGCAAACAAGATAAAGTTGCTAACGTTTCCAAGTTTTAGACGAACCCGCGTGCATCGTAAAATGTATTCAGTTTTGAGAAATGCATGATTTTAAGACAGCAACCGCTCTATAAAACCAATCAGAAATGATTTAGAAACATTGAGGCTAGATTTAAGCAAATCTCTGTATTTTTAAACTTTATTTTAGATAAAATAGCACATTGGTTTTATTTTTAACAAACCAATTTGTTAGCAAAATATGGACTTTTGTAAATTAAAAGAAAAAGTTTCACTATGAAAAGCAATATTTTACCCATAAAAATTAAAAATTTGAAAACGTTTTCACTTCAGCACCTTATTTCAACCGTGGTGTAAGATCACCGATTTCTTTCAGGAGAGGATGCCGTATAGATTAATGCAAATCACTATTAAATAAATTCCAATTTATTGAAATAAAATAAATTAGGACTATTCCACAGAAAAAACCGTCACATTGTCCCGCACGTGAAGCTCCTGTATTTCATTAAAAAAGATTTTAAATTGTAATGGACGAAATTTTGTTGGTTAAAAAATTACAAAACGGTGTAGGATTTTTTAGGCAAGAAATTTTGTTGAAGATAAGAACTTTAACACAGTAATGATTCGTTTTTCAAGTTAATATTGAATTGCTTCAAAATCTTTAATGAATATTTCAAAAGCCCCCATGGTTTTCTTCTATCATATTTTACATTGGTAAACAAAACATGGAACTGTTGTCTATGATGCAGAGAGTCGGTAAAATTCAAACTAAATTAAAAAAAATTATAGCAAAGAAAAAAAACGTTAATATTTTTTCTAGAATTTATTAACCTCATTGTTCAAGTATTAGATCTAATGCGTTTGCGTAGTATTTGCATAAAGCTTGCATGATGTAATATGCTCCTATGCAAAATTTTCAAAAAAACAGCTTGGTGTGAAACTGTAGACAGCTTCGGTTTATATATATATATATATATATATATATATATATATATATATATATATATATATATATATATATATATATATATATATATATATATATATATATATATATATATATATATATAATATATATATATATATATATATATATATATATATATATATATATATATATATATATATATATATATATATATATATAAGCTATCATCTTCAACTTACATGTGGACTACGTACTATGTGCCTTGCTTCCTGACAAACACAGGACAGTTTTACGGAACAGAGAGGTTGAAATAACATCCATGGCCAAGGCGGGACTCAAATCCGCGACTTCTTGGCCTACAAGGAGAATACTCTATCTCTAGGCCACCAAGGCCCTTAGACAGCTTCTTTTTATTCTTGTTTTAATACTTGATTTTGAGGCGTTAGCTTACACACATCTGTCTTTTCGTGGAACATTTGTAGCTCGAACAAATTTGCATTACGAAACTTTGGTAAACGTGAAGCTATTTTTTAACTGATGAAATAATAACAAGACCAAATGAATGCTAACATTACGTCATGTGATTAAACATAAGTTTCGCTAAGAAGAAAAGCAATAGTGCCGACGGGAAATATAGTCTATGAAATAATTCTTTTAGTTTATTTCCAAAAGAAGTCTTGGTGCATTTTCAACTGAAGAATTTATTGCATTATGGAAATAGAATAGATTAATGGAATCGCATCCATCAAATAGCCTTAAATCATGTAGGCGATTTCTCTCTTGCACGCAAAATAACCATTGAAAGATGACAGCTAGGAAATATTCAAATACTTCATAAGTTTAAGTACGTTTTTCTCCAAAGCACCTTTTCTGAATAACAGGAACAACCATCATTTGTAAACAGCCTGAAAATTCCCATCTATTGTATTATAAAGTTTGGCAAATTATAATGTGCTGTCAGTATAATATATCATAAGAGGTTTAGGGCACATGCATAGTTAAAGGAAAAACACCATTTTATTGGAGTCTTCAGAACATCAAGTAAGAAAAATGATTCATGTGTTTTTAAAACTTTTACAGCTTTGAAAACAAAAGTGATAACTGCAATTCAAAATATGCACTTATGGAATCACTAAACAGCTTTGTAAAATTAAAGTGCATTAATCGTTGGATGGTTCTAAGGATTAATGTTTTTTTGCAGTAGTTTATCTGTTTTGCTGTACTTAATCATAAAATCAAGATTCCTGTAAAACATTTCCATTGATTCTTGTTTTCAAATTATGAAAGTGCTTTCAGTTTTTTAATAAATTCGTCTTGAGTAATAGTAGATAATAATTCACCGTCCCCGAATCATCTCATTTTTTTGTAACGTTCAAAAATGTATCGTTTGAATGTACCTCTATTTTTGGCTGTATTCCAAATGAATATTAAATGGATTATTACGTATCTGAAGAAATTTCAAAACAATTTGTTTTAATGTTTTTCGTTATTTCCTTTTCTTTCTTTCTTTCTGTCTTTCTTTTTTCTTTTATTTTTCGAATACTGCAGTTTATGAAGACAAAACCACCAGTAGTCAACAGCTCACCAGGCATTGATACTTATAAAGAAAAAATATAATAAAAGAAGTGCTACATCAAAATTAGTTATTCGGTGTAAAATAGCTCTTTAAGGATTGCAATGTGAAGTATCACGTTGGTAAGTACAAGGCGAGTGTCAGTGTAATCTTCTGATGACAAAAAAAGCACGTTTTTCAGTAGTTTAGATGACATTTCTTGCTCATGAGCTAAGAATAAGCTGAGAGAGAAGCATTGCAAATTTAAACTTCGTTTTTAAGCTAAACCTAGTTTTTGACGCTTGTAAAATTTCTGTAATTGAAGCAGTCATTTGAGAAACACCTTTTATCCATTTTTGGACAAAATTGAATTGTTACACTATTAAATTGTTGATGAAGGTAAGACAAATACCAAAATAAAAATAATAAAAATTAATTTTGGTAGATTTAGTTTACCAAACCACTGTATATAAAAAATCATAAAAATGTATGATGTTAAATTTAGGACCAGTTGAGTTTTTTTGATTTCCCATCAGTTTACTTTTTTGGATATGAGGTTTTTCTCAAATGACCGACTCAAAGTACGTAATCAGTTTATTTTTCCTTCATAGATATGAACTACTGGTCTTTTTACCTTAGCAATTACTTAAAACTGCATGTTTTCTTCATTTTATCAACGTTTTATTTATAAATTTATTTACTATTGCACGAAATTAAATAATTTAAAGCGTTGCTTTTGCTGTAATTTCTGAGACATACCAAGATGATAAGTAGACACACATTTACAACAAGGGTTCTCCAGAGCGAACCTCCGAAAGAGCGTTCTATTGTGTCTATAGTACAGTTTACAGTTTTGAACTTTAACCTCTGCTGCCAATATTACACTGTTGTTTCTACTGTATAATAGAGCTAAATTTTACTGCAATAAACTATGAAATTGATATCTTTACATTAAGATACTGTAAAAATGCTAGTTTTACAGTTTATTACTGTGCGTGCATTTTACAGCTTTGAATTGGAACCTCGACTATCCATATTATACTACAAAAACAATAGTTCATTTTTTGCAGTGTACAATTATTAAGTTCTATGAACAGGAGCATTTGACTTACCACACCATTTTCAAGACGGCAATGATCTGGAGAATGAAGGATAAGGCAGGACCCACCGACGAATGATGCATTGCCCTAGTGCTCGTTAGCATTCTTCAACTGCTGGAGCCTATAAAAAGTTTTAAAAGTAAAATGACTCTGAAAGGAACATTCATTATTATTTGAACAGTTTCGCGAAAAATCGGAAAATTTGTCCTGCACGTTGATGGTTCTATATACCTCATTTTAAAACGTGTTACAAGCAGACTTGTTTGTCAAAGAAATCATGCATGAGATCTTTTTAAGACAAAAAAAATATATGTATTATCTTTCTCAAATATTACTTTTGATACAAAATGTAGAACACTCAAATGCAAGTCAAAATATCCGGTTTTGGGTGCAATGACCCACTGTTTAATTCTTTTCGAAAATACCACTAAAAATAATGAGTAGAGAAGAAAAGCATATAGTTGAAATTCTCAACTATATATATATTTGGGTGATACTTTGCTGAAATTGAGCAATCAAAAATTTATATCCAAAGTGATTTCCGCACATGACAAAAAAAATTTGCTTAAATAATTATAATAATAATAATAAACATCATTGAAAGGTGCCGCATTTCTACGGTCAGACCATACTGCGATTTTAATTGTGGCTTTAATTAAAATTATCGTAAGACATTCAACCACAATTATCTTTTAGCATTGGTACAAAAAATATTTTTTTCTACTCTGCAAAAATTTAAATTGTATATCTAATAATCCACTGGAGTTCTTCATTATAATAAATTTGCTTTGTGGCGTGCATGTTTAAACATTTGTTGTGTGTGAGTAGGAACACACATTTATATGCAAAAGAGCATTTTTTGAGAACTGTTTATGTTTCAAAATTTTGCAAAAATAAAAAAAGAAATTTTTACTCCTAAGTCAATTTCTTATTCTCTGTCTAAATATTTGCATCTTTAGAGAATAGTTCACTTTTTTTCACGCATCTAACATTAATCATATACCACTTAAACCAAATAATAATCCAAGTGTTAATTTAACTGTATGTATTTTTCTTACTTTGGATGCCTAATTACCTATTATTTATTAAAACATAGGTACACACCAATATAAATACACATTTTGTGAAAAAGTGCACACTTATTGCCTTGATGCCTGAGGAAGGCACATATGTTTAAGATATTTAACTTCCGACTTTATAGTTTATGTTTAACAACTTGCAGTGGCCAGTCGGTGGATTTTGGAGTTTAAGAAAATCTTCAGCGCCCATGTCGTATGATTATGCGGCATGTAAAAAATCCCTTGGGGTATTCGTTTGGTATTGAATACCCTTCGGCAAAATTAAATTCCTAGTGCATTTTCGCATCGAAGAGAGCCAAGGAGCTTTAATCTGCCGGTTATAGGGCGTCAAAATTATATGTGCCTACGTATCAGCGCTTTAATAGTTTACAAATGCAAAGACTGGATGCTTTATCGGGGAATGGCACTGCAAAAAGGCGATACTGCTTACGCAGTAAGCTTTACGCAGTCCCCCTTGGAAAAAAAAGTTTATGTTCACCAAAAATAGCTTGGTAAATTTAAAGTATCAAATTAAACCAAGAACACATTTTACAATGTTTCTACCTGATTTATAAATTGAACATTGTTTGACATTCATTGAATTACTCAGAGTTTTTATGAATTTGTCAGATGCTATTCTTACTTAACTAAATGTGTATCGTTATATTCTTCTTCAGTACCCGTTTAAAGACTAAATACTTTAAAATATATTCTCATTTACAAAAATTGAATAAAACATCTTAGTGCGAATTCACAATTTGGCTTTCTTTCTCTTTTTCACGGTATCATATTTGAGATATTTCTAGTTATTATTATTTTTTAACTAATTTAATAAACTACCTTTAAAAGTCTTTCCCACCCAATAAATGAAGAAAACTATTTGGCTTTTTAAAATAGTCGAAAAATTGTGTCCTCTACTATAAGAAGCAATTTCATATTAAAACTTTGTAATAAATTTTAAGAAACGTATCAAGAATCATTAAAACATATTTATTGAAACTATAATAAAGAAAACACCGTTCCACAATTACCATATTATAATCCACTTTTATATTATAATATAATTAAGTTTAAAAGCTTTTGGTGAGACTATTAGCGCTCAGATCCCACAACAATAGAATGAAATGAATTTATTGAATCGGGAAGAAAGTATCAAGGGAAAATTAGCTTCCAATCTTAATTTAAATGACTGCAAAAGCGATTTAAAATTTTTTATTAGAATTAAGCGAACGAATTCTAAACTTTGATAAAATGCACTAAACCTTTTAATGCAAATAGGGGTTTCAGCTTAAATTATTTTCAATTAATGTGTCATTTTTAATCTAATGGATTCGTTACAAAATGGAGCCCGGGGGAAATTTACCATCAATAACTCTTCAAAAATGTACCATCATAATAGCATTAAAATAAATCGCAGTTTAATGAATAGTCATTAAAATAATTTTGACTACCCGGCATTTATTGGAGAAAACTCTTGATTTTTGAAAGTTTACTTTTAACATATTTCATTTTAAAACAGTAATTCAAAAACTCTTACTAACATTTCATAATTTGGGCTTATTTGACTTAAAAATAGACAATGCTTTGCAGCGTATAAGATAGCACTTATACTTCTTGCTATGGGTGGTAAATTTTATTTAATCTATTCGTTGATTTTGCTGAGATAATTGATTAAATCACATTCATCTGTAGATACATGCTGTTTTGTATCTTTTTTCTTCTTTTTTGTATGCTTAATTTCCTTAAAAATTTAAATAAAAGAAAGGAATAATAAAAGCTTATTTTTACGTAAAAATGCCACTTTGTTTTTCGGTACAATGAAGTACTTTTCACATACTGTCTGTTTGCGTATTGTGCGCCTGGCAGCCACGGACGCTTCCATTTGAAAAAGGGGAGATAAGTTTAGGATGCGCACTTCCCGATGCCTTCGCTTGCTACTTCTTCGTTGGATTTCCTCCCTATTTCGAGACAGTCTGAAGAGACTTGGCGCGTGTGCAGATTTGACGGAGGTTTCGCGAAAAAATGTTAGACAGTACCGTAAAATTGGGTGTATAGGAACAGCGGGGTCAATCGGAACAAAACTTCCCGACCGTACAAAGAAATTCTTCATAAATATACTATTGGGTATTTTTCGCCATGAATTTTTTTTTAGAAAGGTAAGATCATAGGAAGTAGGAAAAAATTACTTTTGTCAATCTGGCAACGCTACTGGCTTCTAAAGAGGGCTGCACGTTGAATGCTAGAAAACATCACATTTTCATAGACTGCAAAACTTCATATGCAAGAACAAACCTTCTTATATTTAAAAACTATGAGTGGTATGTTTCAATTATACATGTATCTGAACAACAGAATACCACATTAGAATTTACATTTTTTATAAATTGTGTCATAAAAGTGAAGAATTCTGAAAAATGCCATGGGAAAAAAATTTGCGGGGTGAATCGGAACACTTAGTTCTGTTGTTCCAATTCAAACTTATTTGAAGGAAATTGTTTGAAAAATCAAGATTCTAACCCCAATTCTTCTAATCAAGACAGGGACAAGGATTTATTACTGTTTATCCCTTCTCGTGAGCAACTAGATCTTAGAATGACAAAAGTTACAGATTTCAAAAGATTTTTTCTCCAGGAGACTTTTTTTTACTTAAAATAAAAGGGAGAAAGTCACATAGAATTTATGTAGTAAACGTCCAGCATACAAACAGTGATGAATAAGCGAAAAAATCTTTCAGGACAATCCCCGAAACCCAGAAATTTCAAAAAACTAAAGAAAAGGCAGAGTTCATCCCAGGAGATGTTATGAAAAAACTTAAGCCAAGTCACAATTGCTAGTTTTAAGGACAAGTACATATTTGTGGACGACATGAGTGACTTCCATTCATGTTAAATCTTTGCATTTCAATTCAAAAGCTTTTCTTAAAATTACTTTTGATTTTTCATAAGTTCAAAATTATTTTGAATTTTCACAAATTATAAACGTTTACTGGTACTGAAATTATACATTTATTTGACAGTAATTATCTGTTCTTATTCTCCCCCATCAATATTACTCATGTTTGTGAGACCTATTACAGATTAAATTGAAAAAAATAAAAATTTTAACAAGTGTTCCGATTGACCCCTATCAGCGGGGTGATTCGGAACACCCATAATTTGCTATATATTTTAATAATAATTGCTCAAAATCTTTTGTCTTTGCTTGGAATATCAAAAGTAAAGCAAGACCGAAGTTTTTACCCAAAAAATCTAATTAAAAAAAAACCTTTTAACTGCTTTTTTTACAATCAAAGCTGAAAAGTGTTCCGATTAACCCCATTTTACGGTACGTCATTATTTCATGGGGAAGGGTTAATGAAATTGTGAGCTTTTGATAAGAGAAGGGGGGAGTATTATATGGGTCAAAGGGGTTGGGTGTTAAAGTGAACTGTTAGTCTTTGTGACAAACCCGAGAGGAGATCAAAAATGGCGTGGGGAGGGGGAGTATGACACGATTTATGGACAGCCAATAACCATATCATACTGGAAAATAACGAACTCGAAATTACGGTTGTAAGAGAGTACTTGCCTAGCCATTTATACTTATGGCCCATGTTTTCATACACATGCATCCTACGATTTTTGTAATAGTTTAATTTCATAATTTGTATCTTGACATTACGAATATATTTATTTACTTATTGATTTATATTTGAAAATCAATATCGTCTATTATCGTCTATCATCGTTGTTGCATATTAACATATTTACTTATTATTGTATTGTAATAAGAGTATTGCTAATTTTACTTTATTTAACAAATTGTATAAAATTGCAGGAAAAAGGTGTTTAAAATTAAACTTTGGTGAATTAATAATGTCACATACTGATTCGATTGTTGTGCTTATTTTTGAGCACAGTTTTCTCGAACTCTTAGGTCATACGAAATATATCGCTGCACTTTGGACTGGGTCTTAAACTCAAAGACCATGGAGAGGAATTTTTGTTGACTCTTATTTTCTCACATCAATATGAATTTTTTTCTCCGTCTTCCCGAACAATAATTCAGTTATTATTCAACAAGGAAGCAAGAAATTCGTTATGAAAATTATGACTGAAAATTTAGTCGTGAGTACTGAAATGTTGAGAACAACTAACGTAGATGAAAATCATGAAGGATAAGGCCATAAAAGGTAGCTTGAAAGTGTTTTGATGTCAGATCACGGTAACAGCCTCCAACCGTGCTGTGATGTTGAAGATTATGAGATAGTATAGGCCTAATTATGGGCGATTATCTGTAAACTCGTAATTGGCTGTCCGGAACGAGTATTTTGAAAATAATAAAGTGTAATAAAGTAATTATGTTTCTTTACGAGTAAAGCATTGATACTTTGTGGCCCAATTTTATTTGGAGCGGTAACAATTCAATTTGTTTTCTACAAATTATCTAATAAACAGAAACACAGTCCCCTGGCTGTCCCAATCCTATAGTCTAACACTTTACGGCATTGTTTCAAAAACATATTACACTACATAAATTTGGCAATTATTATTTATAATTAGAATAATGCAACTATATCTTTTTTATGAAATAAGGTCTAGTTACGTATTTCTAAAACTTAAAATTGTCATGTAAGTTTTGTCCGGAGTTTTTTCAAACAGTCTCCTGCCACCAATTCAAAGCTGCAATAGAAAAAATCTGTTACTCTTGCAAATGTTTTTTGTCATGAAGTTTAAAGTAATCAGTGTGAATTTGCTGAAATTGCTGAGAACGGTGTTGAAACGATACTTCGTTTAGTTTGAGAGCCACATTTGTGATGAAAGTATGCATCAGGGTCGTTGCAAAAAGTCCTCTGGGAAGTGATTTTATTAATGTTGATTAGTTTAATTATGAAACATATTAGTTATTATGTCCACGATTTGTGCCTAAATTTATAGGTAGTCTTGTAACTAATTGTGTTCCAATAGCTTTGCAGATATTACGCAACGAAGATCAAAAACACAGTCACCTGGCACAGTCCCCTGCCTAGTTATACTAGGCAGGGGAGTTACCCCCTATCATAATTTATCAAAAAAACACAAACTTCAATTGGCCCTCTTTCAAACCAAAGTAATAGATTCATTTTCTGAGCAATATTATTATAATTATATGAAAAAAAAACATGTCCGGACAGATTCTGTATGGAAAATGACGAGTTTACAGAGAATTGCCCTTATAAGAGTTCTTCTATTAAAAAAATAGATAGGTGACTTGTGAATAGTTCTATCGCTACTACTTGGTAGAACTGTTGAAGATAGGGGAAGGAACCTGAAATAGAATTAGTAAAAGTAAATTTAACAACGTTGGTTTTACGTTGTAATATTCTTCTACGTTTCAGTATAAAATATATTTACTCTTTAATTATTTATTTATTTCGCATCTTCAACAAAAGATATCCTTCCGCTTCTATGTGTCTGTCTTCTTTCTCTATACATTTATTTTTCATTTCGCTTTTTCATATTTTGACTCAGGAAATGAGGTTCTCTTTAAATTTATGCGAGCATACGTTACTACATTTCTACTACTTTTCTGCACAAAAGTCTTTATTATTACTTATTTTATTTATTACTGACATATTATGTCAAAGTCTGTAGTAGAATTTAGCAACCAAGAAAATGATGCTGCAAACAAAACTTCCAACAAACTTCAACATCATTTTCAGTTCGTATATTTGTCATTAGCATTTAAAAAACAGTACTACCAAAAATAAATATGCTGACCAACTACATGCCACTTATAATCTGTCAGAATTCTGCCTTATATTTTAAAACTGTTGGTTTTAAATTGCTATGAGCATATAATATAATGTATTAATATTATTAACTATACCAAATATCATTTGTTTAAATTTAAACAATAGTATAATTTGATTTATGTCGATCGACACAGTAAGCATAGCTGCTTAATAACTCATGTAAGTAAATTTCTCCTTACGTTTTCTTCCTAACATTTGGAGTGCAGGAATTCCTTTTTAAATAAAACCTTTAAAATTCAAAGCTGAATGATTGCGTGTTTAACGTGCGTGCATGCATAGCAGTACAGTTCGTGTGCTCGCCAAATACGTCTTAAACCAATACATTTTATTGTCAGAACGTTTTATTAATATCAAATAATTTTGCATTATTTAACAAATTCATTCAAAGGGGATACCGCGTTTTGTGGAACTTTGGTAGCACGCAGTCTTAAATCATAACTTTATTATTTGTGAGAGTTAAAATTCCTTTATAAAGTGCAATTAAAGCATTTAAAGAACTAAGTTGCTTTCTCATCGAAACTGTTATATTCAGATGATTTATTAAATGTTCAAAAATTTATCTCCACTGTCTATAGCAGCTTCGTTTACTCTCTAAAATAAAACAATGCTAAACGTGCAATAGTAAGAAAATATTGATTTTTTTCTTTTTTTGATTATGTAGTTTAAGAGGTTATTTTAGGGAGAAGCTGGCCACTTTTAAACATAACATCGCTTACTTACATAATTTGAAGCGAAAAGTCCTGAAAGTTCCGAATTAATGATAGTAACAGTAAGATAGTAATCTTTTGGCAAAACTTTTAAAGCAGGAAGCCTTTTTTTGTTTCTGTGGTGATAACATATTTTCTTTTGAAGATGCTTTAAGTAATTGTACCACCGCCATCTTAACTCAAGTGAGACTCTGTGAATTCTCTCACAGATTACAAGTTGTGATCTGAGCTTTTTTAATTGATGAAGAGACTCCATTGCACCTTTGAAATACCTATTTGATTTACTATCTACCTAATTTGTTTTTTATTCACATTGGCTCTTAACTTCATTTATATTTTAGCACAAAGCTTATTTGATCATTTTTCATTTATCTGAATACATATTTGTACAGATACTGCACTTTACCTTCTCAAGGCAGTTTACTTCTTAACTCAGTTTCTTAAATCAAATCACGAAGCCGTATCCAAGTTCCAAAGTTGCATGTCTACTTTTGAAATTTAATTTCGAAAATAATCTAGATTTTTGACGTTTTCATTCATCCAAATCACCAACATAAAAGCATTTTTTTTAATATTATCTCATCTTATAACTGCATCCTCTTTTTCAAATAGTATGACTGCACGAAATCCCCCTAACAGCAATTGTAAACTGCGACATTTTTGACTGCTGAAACCTAACACTTGATTTTCAAATGTTTCCCTAAGTATGCATTTGAAAAGTCTTTATAGACTACCAAGAAAAATAACCATTTAATTTCTTTCTTTCAATTCAGTATTTTTTGTCCCGTTTAGAATGTCCAAATTCTTCCGGGATTTCTTTATTTTTACATAGAGAAAACGGTGTTTCTTGAAGAGAAAGTAATGTCACTCCAAATGTCGTTTTCAGAAAGAAAGCCATCTTGCAACTTGTGAAAGTTAAGCCTCCTGAAATCCTCTGGGTATTTTCACTTTTCAAACAAACTGGTTTACAACTACTTCTGTGCTCTCTTTCTGATTCTTTTCCTCCAGAGTCTGTCACTTGGCTTGAAAAGAAATCGTCGTGCCATATTCATCGGAGATGGGGAATTTCTGTTTAAAAAGGTGCGAAAGCCAGATGAGAGACATCATTTACTTAAAAAAGGACAAAAAGAAACATTTTTGAACTTTATTTTTTTTAATCATTCTGCATCAACTTATATGGATTAGTAAGGATTTTTCTTTCCTTCTTTGTTTCCATTGAAACTTTTTTTAGTGCTATAAAAATTGTAGCAAAGTTATTACTGATAATATATGAACTGGTATTTCTACCAAAATTTTAATTTTATTCTCATGTAAAGTGTGTTTGGTGATGCAGTTTTTTCTCCTTTTGTCAATTCAACCGAAAAAACCCTATTTTTAATAATATACTAAGTGTTCCCGTTTAACCTGCAAGACAGTTATTTTAGCAACATTTCGTTTCAAATGCGTACTTCTAATTGCAAAAATGCTCTAAATGAGGTATAGAGTAAAGAGAGTTTGATGAGAAAAATTAACATTGGATTAAAAGATACGAAAACTAACTCTTTATATTGACCCTAGGCCCCACTGACTTATATTTAACGAAAAAATCCCTACTGAAAAATAATCCCAACACGCAAAATATTTGAAACATTAAGGAAACGTGCTAAAAATAAGTTTGGAAAATACCGCACTTTCAGTAGAATGACATATTGTCGAAGTAAAAATACGAAATATTTATATTTTTCAGTTATTGGGAAATAAATGAAAATGTTACTTTTTTCTTTAAAAAAGCACTCATACAAAAACTCTCATACAATTTAAAATGCACACATATGATTTTAATTCCTTTCTAGCAGCTATATTTAATTCAAAAGGTCTTATTGATAGTGAGTGCTAAGTAATCTAAGTTACAAAAGTGGAGTTCCATATCTCGGTAAATATTGGTCGTACTATTGCATATATATATATATTCGTGACTTCTTTTTTTATTAAAAAAAAGTTACTAAATATTCCTATGAGATTCTTTTCATGAGAATTTTTCTTAAAAACCGGAAGAGAAAACTTGAATAAAAGAATATGTAAACAGCAACAGTTTTTGAAAATTCATATATAGAGAAGAAATAAAGAAGAAATAAATATTCCATGCAGCTGCGTTTTAAAAATATTAAAATATTATTCAGTGTGGAAGTAAAAAAGAGATATTTCAAAAAACATATTTCGATACTTGAGCAACTCAAACTTAACATAAATGCATCCAAATAGGAAATACTTTATTTATTTATTTATTTATTTTTTTTTATTTTAGCAGAAAAATTTGTTTAAGTAAAATTATTATTAACGTTATCTTCAATTGAATAAAGTAGAGATGTCAAACATATTTTATAATTTCAATTTTGCATAATAATTTGCGCAGCATTATTTTAAGCTCCTAAGATTGGACGAAATAATGTTTCAGTTTTGTTGAAGCTTTTTAGTTATTAAGAGTAAGAGCAAAAATATATGTGTCATAAGAAAAAGGATAAAAATGGCTATTTAAAAAAAATATGCTGAGAAAACTTTAAATTTCAGAAAGACGATAAATGAGAAATTTTTCCCCTCATTTCTGTACAAAATAAAGCGGAATGAAATTAGGATTTAAGGTCTTTTCCAGGAATATTTTTAGGAGTGCACATTTTTTTCGAGTATTTGAAATGTAAGTGCAAGTAGTTATAATTACAGGCATAGCGTATATCTGTATTTTTAACTTTAACAATTTTTAGCAGAAAAATACAGTAAAAATATTGCATGTAATATTTGTATTGTCTATATTTTTGAAAAAAAAGAGAAGTATCGACCTTATTTGATTTAGTTCATTGGACATCCAGTTAATGGGGTCCGATTGATCATCATCATTTAAATGATCAAGATGATTTTGATGAATCGTAGAACTTGTAGAATTTCATTTATCACTTTGAGCGTTAATAATACTACCTAATATCAAAGTAATCATGACACTTAGCTACCGTTATAATTAAAATGATAAATCTAATTACTGTTCACGTAATTTAAAATGTTTCATATTTATTCCAAGTGAGCTAAATAACTTTATTAGTGTTATAATTCAAATATTTCTCTAGACTCTGATTGAGTGACGAAGTTTGATTAGCATACGATCTTTAAACATAATACTTTTAAAACATCGAAAAGACGAATGTATTATTAAAATCACATCAACTTATTTTCCAATAAAATTGTTATTCAAGAACACTAGCAGTGTTGTAGTATTTTGTAATTTCACTCGTAATAACGTCTGGGAGATTTTTATATCGATTCATCATATTTTCATCGGAATCCGTTTAATTGCAGAGAATTAAATTGAAAACCAGAAAACAAAGAGCAATTAACTATGATAAAGATCCCAACTCCCTGTGACAGCTTTAGCGTCAATAATCGTATTGCCAATTAAATGGGAATTTCTTCGCAAACTAGATGTCGATTTTTGGAGCATTTAATTGCCTAATAAAAGAACTGAAGAAAATAATTGCTAAAGCGGAAACGTAAGACAGAGTATCATGTAAATATACACCGTGGATTTAAGGCATTTTATCATATCTTAAACGGATACGACTATTTTCTGCGTTTGTGTTCGCTTGAAGAGTTCTAATATTTGAGTCGTTAAACAGTGTATCATTTTAATAAGAAGAGAAAACAGTTAATTTTAATAATTGTACAGTTAGCTTCCGTATTTAATGGTAATAGCAGTACTAATAAAAGTAATACGGGGATGCACGTTGGACGTAAATATTGCTACAACGTATAGTTATCGCTACAAATTGAATTCAGTGAAATGTACAGGCTTATGTTGGATAATATTAATACATGAAAAGTGCAATTTGTACAAAAGTTTTGCAATAAAAATGTATAAAAAAGTTATATAAGTTATATAATAGTTATATAATAAAAGTATATAATAGTATAAATACTTTATCTCGAAATAAAAACGTATAATCATTCAAAGAATGAAGCAATCAATTGAGTGACGACAAGCATGTTACTAATACCAATACTGTAAACGGATGATACACATAGTGTTGAAAGAGTTTGAGTACAGGATTCAGTTGACCATCTAATCCACATCATTTCAATTAAATAGTCACACGTAAAAAAGAGAAAACGGTAATTTCGCTTGAAAAAATTTGTTTTCCTTCAAACGACAAAAAATTATACAATAATTGTTGCTTACATTTTCCAGGAAACTGAAGCAAGCTCATCGTTTCTTGATTATTGTCCTTAAAATTTTTCTAAAAAGAAAGTAGAAAACAATTAGTTAATTTTGAAAATAATAGACTCATTCAATTGATTTTTTAATTTAACTACTCTTGTAGTTAATAATGTGTCGACAGAAGTAGTTTCATCAAATTTAAACAACACGCTAGTTTTGTTTTAATTTACAATTACTTGTTTAAATGAAATGGTTTTATGCTTCGTTAAAGGGCAGGATCACTGTAATGTGAAACCTGGTTGCATTTTGAATATAATAAAATAGGCACAGATGGTGCATTAGGTAAAATAAGATTGGTAAATTATGATTTAGTATCAATTCTGCTCGTAATTGTAGCATCATAACAGGGTCATCATTTCAAGTTTTCCAGTGTGGGGGGGGGGAGCAAAGGGTAAAAACATAATACAATTTCGCCAGAGAACAACAAAACCACGCCCACTTATAGGTAAATACATTGACTCTCAAAATCGGGGATGACGGGCCTGCATCATAAAGTAACTTACGTTACGGATTTATTATTATTATCATTATTATTATCATTATTATTATTATTATTAGGGCCGTGGTGGCCCGAACGGTAAGGCGTCGGACTCGTGTCCGGAGCGACCCGGGTTCGATCCCAGCCGATCAAAGATCCACCGCCTTGATTAATAGTGGCTGGGAGGCGTTAAAAATGTCGTGGTCACAAAGTCCTCCAAGTGAAACGATACCTCTGGGCGTGCTAGAACCTAGGGTTTGCTCGACCCTAGGTTCTGGTTCAAAATTAAGAATAGAGCGCTCTTCAGGGCCCTATCCCGGTTAAACCACGAAGCTGTGGTAGGTACGGGGGACCCTGGAGTGTGAAATGAAATGAAATATTATTATTATTATTTCTTCGGTAAATTAAAAATCTAACCTTTATTTGCTTACTTAAAAAATACTATGTAAAAAAGGAGGTTTTAAAAATATAATTGTTGATTAATCATAAAGCTTATAATCATTCACTCAAACGTGCGCACGTATACTAGGGTGTATCGAAAAAAACTTTTTTTCGAAATTCAATTTACTAACTTGTTAAAAAGTTGCCCCTACCTACCCACATATTCCTCAAAAAAGTTCACTCTAATCAGAAATTATTTGGGTGTTCCGCACGAGGCCTGAAGTTTGAATTTCTTCAAAAATATTATTTTTCTTCTAATTTTTTTTAATGTTAAGAATAAATGTCAAAAATAATTCAAGTTAAAAAATGTACACCGAAAAGTTGGAGGACAAAATTGGGTTTGAAAAAAAGTATATTAAACAACATTTATATCTTCCATATTTATTCTAAACTTACGTAATTTTCACCAAAACTAGCAATTTACAAGGCCTTGCGGCTTGGTTAGAAACTTGTTTATGAATGTAGAATCTAACTGAATTATCACTTGAAACTGGGATTCATCTGTGATTTATGTGGAGTAAAAAGTGAAATAATATAAACTATAAACATAATTTAAACCCCTCGTCACACAGTGCCCGCGTTCTATCGGACCCCCGTGATGGTAAACGAAATACAGCTCGGCTAGCGTAGCTGCTTTAGGATTGCAGAAGAACATATATCATTGGTTGAGGGAACAGACACTAAATATTTCGGACATGGTGCTCCAGTAAATGGCCCAAGAAAAGAAATTGTAGCTTCAGTTTCACGATTTATAGAAAAAAAAAAGTTTTATTGATAAAGAACATAAAAGCTATCGGTTATGATGGCACATCAGTTAACACTGAAAAATCAAATGATGCTATTAGACTTTTAGAAAAGTCTTTAGAACCCTCACTACAAGCCGTGGTATATTTTCTTCATTTAATGAATTACCACTTAGAAAGTTAACGGTGGCTCTTGATAGACCGACTACTGGACAAAATTCTTGTAGTTGACCTATTGGAGAATTCTCATAATACTGCTAAGATCACCAGTCATGAACTTTAAGAAATTAATAGAACGCCTTTTACCAGAATTTGATGTCAAAGAATTGAGTCAAAAAAACTTATGGGATGTGTCAAAAGCTGTAATGTCTGGCAAATGTTCTTAAAATTTAGCAGAAAGGAACCCTGCAAACTTTTCCCATGCAATATGGCTCACGATGGCATAGTTTTGAGGCTATATATCGCAAGTAGTGATCCAAGCTCAGAGGTAAATAAACTAGCAGAATTTATAATAAAGGCTTATGCTCTCTGCTTTTTCAAAATCGAATCTCAGCATAAAATTATTCATGCAGTTAAGCATTTTTTAAGACCATAGATTGCAGCAAGTATTTGGATACAAATCTCCAAAATGTTATCCATTCCACATTGTAAAGAAACCATCTTGCATGGGGAAAAGCTTGCAGGGTTCCTTTTCTGCTAAATTTTGAGAATTACAGCTTTTGACACATGAGCCAATATTTAGAAAAGTGCCAATTTGAAGTTGGAGTTTTCTGAAAAAAAATTTTTTTTGCAGAAAAAAACTAATATTGGATTTTAAGTCTAAAGTGGGTCTAAATGCAAGAAAATAAAAGGGGGGAGGTCAAGGAAGTTATTTATCCCCTCCTTAGATTACTCACTTTTAAGCCGTTACAGATCTGATGAATGTTACAGATCTGATGTTAATATGAGCTACATATTTGAGTTTATGCTATCAGTCTTCGTTAACATCTCTAAATATGATATCATTTCCTTGCTTTTTTAACATAGAATTAAGATAATTATATTAATATATATATACTAGGCTAAAAAATCAAATTTCATTATGAAAAAGCATTTCTTGGAAATAAAAATGAGCGATAAGGTTTTTAGATAAAATAAATTATGAGATTACCAAATCCAAGCTAATAAAACATTTGTTTTGTTTTAAAACAACACACAACTTCAACTTCTTCAACACACAACTCTGCTGCTTGCTTTTCTTTAATTAGTTGCAGGAAATTTAATTTCTTGATCAGAAATTCAAATTTAGCATGCTAGTTATTATCTAGTTATTTAGTGAAGTTATAAGAAATTGAGGCACAAAAAAATAAATTAATTAATTAATTAAAATAATAATAATTAATTAACTTAATTTCTGCAGTGTCAATTTTTCTTATTTTACTAGCTTCTATTGTTAGGTCATACAAACCACAAATGAAGCAATTGTACTAAAACTCATTGCTTTTCATTTTTTAAGAACAAAAATATTCAATATATATGGCTAAAGTATGATTTTTGCTTTTTATAATTCTGAAACGTGTGAGTTAGTTCTGTAACATATTTGCTGTTTTTCAATGTTACCGCTCTGACTGTTACCGATCTGACAAACTGACAAAGTTTTTTTTAAATTTCCGAGTCGATCGCACTAAACCAAAATCAAACACGTGGTTTTTTCACTTGTAACAAAGGACTATACTTATATATAAAATAATTTTTAAAATAATAAAAACTGCGCATTTTAGAGCGTGTTACCGATCTGATGACTCAAATGACACACATTTTATAAAATCACTTAAAAAATCTTACATACAATTTTAGATGCAGAAATGCAAATTTTTAATTACAATTCGATAAAACTTTCCAGCAGGTACTCAGTATCACGTGGTATAGGTGCAGGAAATGATTTTGGGAGCCTAAACATAGATCGGAAGTTATTGTTACCACTCTGACGGCGGAACTTGGGACACGCTTATTTCGCATCAGCTAGAAAATCAGAAATCGATTAAAACAAAAATGAAGTAAAATATTAACAAAGGGGTAAAAATAGAATCGTTTTTTGTGCAAGTGCGTTTTTTTAGGAAGTTAGAAAGTGCGCATGACCTGTTTGCATGCTAAGCTTTGCTACTTGGGACACGTTACCGATCTGATTTTTGATGTATAAACACAATATTTTCTGATGAAAAAAAATTTTTTTTTCTGATGTTTATTAGATGAAATGAAAGAAAAACTTATCTTCTTTCTGGGGAAAATTATTTTTTTTAACTAGTTATTGAAATACTGGGGAAAATTCACTTGGGACTCAAATTGGCACTTTTCTAAATATTAGCTCACATGCCATAAGTATTTTTGATTCAATTCTTTGACATCAAATTTTGGTAAAAGGCGTTCTATTAATTTCTTAAAGTTCATGACTGGTAGATCTTAGCAATATTTTTAGAATTCTCCAATAGGTCAACTAAAAGAATTTTGTCCATACGTAGTCGGTCTATCAAGAGTCACCGTTAACTCTCTAAGTGTTAATTCATTAAATGAAGAAAACATACCACGGCTTGTAACGAGGGTTCTAAAGAATTTTCTGAAAGTCTAATAGCATCATTTGATTTTCCAGTGTTAACTGATGTGCCATCACAACCGATAGCTTTTATGTTCTTTATCAATAAAACTTTTTTTTCCATAAATCGTGAAACTGAAGCTACAATTTCTTTTCCTGGGCCATTCACTGGAGCACCATGTTCGAAATATTTAGGGTCTGTTTCCTCAACCAAAGATATATGTTCTTCTGCAATCCTAAAGCAGCTACGCTAGAGGATCTGTATTTCGTTTACTATCACGGGGGCCCCGATAGAACGCGGGCACTGTGTGACGAGGGGCTTAGATTCTGTTTATAGTTTATATTATTTTCCTTTTTACTCCACATAAATCACAGATGAATCCCAGTTGCAAGTGTTAATTCAGTTAGATTCCGCATTCATAAACAAGTTTCTAACCAAGCCGCATGGCCGTGTAAAATGCTAGTTTTAGTGAAAATTACGTAAGTTTAGAATAAATGTGGGAGATTTAAATGTTGTTTAATGTACTTTTTTTTCAAACCCAATTTTGTCCTCTGACTTTGCGGTGCACATTTTTCAACTTGAATTATTTTTAACATTTATTCTTAATATTTAAAAAAAAAATTAGAAGAAGAATCATATTTTTGAAAAAAATCACAAATTTCACGCCTCGTGCGGAACATCTAAACAATTTCTGATTAGACTGAAATTTTTTGTGGAATATGTGGGTAGGTAGGGGCAACTTTTTATCAACTTAGTAATTTGAATTTCGAAAAAAAGTTTTTTTCGATACACCCTAACGTATAACCGTAAAGGTAAATCAATTGCTTTTTAAGTCCTCTTTTAAATTTATTTGACTTTAATCGTCTCACACATGCATTTCTTCACGTTGTAAATAATATGTAATTTGGTTATGTTTACATATTAATTATAAAAACACTTAATTTCTTAATTTACGAAAAATTGTGAAATGCAGAAATAACGCATTTTTGAATAAAATATCGCATTTACGGAAAAATGTCTGAAACTCTACATGTAATATTTCCATTATAAACAATTCATTATTATGAAATCTTAAAAAAAAAGTTCAAAAACAACTGTCATCAACTATTAGCGGCTTGTTCTGAGTTCTCCATTGCTCTTTTCAAATGGGTACCCCTAATGAGCGCTTGCGGTTTTAGTGAAGCAAAAGTTTTTCGGTACATTAGCTTCCTAAGTGGGCTACTAAATACGGTAATAAAAAATGCTACTTTAGTTTTCGGAATTCTGATTTTTTTTCCAAATTATTTTCAATTGAGTGGCAAGAGCAAGATTATTAAAGGTTTCAAAAGCCATCAAACCATTAGTTTTTACATTTCCATCTTCTTTGCGAGTATAAATTAACATGAAACTTATGCATGCATTATATTTCAACACATTAAACTCTATTTTGCATCAAAGTTCGCTACAAAATTTTCAAAAGAATGAAGAGGGTTATTTTTCATCCTAAAACCTAAGTGAGTAGAACAATGCATTTTTTTTTATTATAAACGCAGTTATGGAATGTATCTACGTATATTTCAGACACTTTATGCTCACATTAAATTATTGATATGATAGTTGGTCAGAAGAAAAAAAAAATAAATATTGTGAACTGGTCTTTTCTCCCGCAAATTAATATAATAGTAAATTACAATACCTTATATATTATCGTGAAAAAAAATGAAGAAAACAAAAAATCAGAATAGTTGTATATTGAAATTGTTTCTTAGGAAAGATTAACTATTGGATATATCGATGGGCAGATCAATACAATATGGGTAGGCTAATTCACACGATTTTTGTTAAAATCTTTCATACATAGAAAGATATTTTAGCCTATTTCTGTGAAGTCCATCATATTCTTGTCATTCGAAAGTTACCTGTTTAAAATTACATGTAGCATTTAAAAAAGTCTAAAACGACTTTTGCTCTGTTACACTAAATTGATGGCAGTATAATGATAAAGATGATTAGAATCGCTATACATTGAATGAGTGAAAATATTGCTTGAAAAAAACCCAGCTCTTAAAATGTATACAAGCATCTGTAAACCTTAAATATCAAGACAAATATAATAGTAATAACTGAAATAATTTATCAAAGTTAGTAAAAATTCGATCAAATTAAAAAAAAAAAAAAAAAAACATGAATTCTTCTAAAATTTTACACTCATTAATTTATATCAAAATTGACCGGAAATAGGTGATGCAGTTATTAGCATGTTCTATTCTCAGTTCACATTTAGTATTTTGAAACTTTTAGAATATATAAAGTATTTTCTCAAAATGTATACAGATAAAGTTTGCCTTTAATTACTTTCGAAATTTAGTTAAATGGTTTTTTGGTTCACTATTAGCATAAGTGCTGAGCTTAAGAAGGCGGAAGATACAGAGAGATGTAGACCCAAGAAATATTTGTTGTTTTTAACAAATCAAACTACAAAATAAATTGGTTTTAAACCACTTTTTTGTTTGGTGAGTTTCCGTATATTTTTTTCAACTTCCACTAATTAGCACATTGTTATTGGAAGAAAACGTGTTGCTTTTTAATTTGTTTTAAAAACAAAAAAGCGAATTTCTTGCAACCAATTATTGCCAATAGTAAATGAAATTCTATCTCTCCATTGCATGCTGAGTTTAAGCACTTTTCTCCTCCGTTTCTTATTCTCCTATTGTTTTATACCTTCTCAATTTTATTTCAAAGTGATGGAACTACAGTTCTCAGATTTTTCTCCTAAAATTGCTCCACTGGGAGCTGTACTAGAGATACATAGGAGTCTATTCTTCTGGATCTAATTCAGTTGGAGCGCCGAATTAAGTTATGTGCAATCTTTTCAGGGAAAGTCAATCTCTGGAAGAGCAAAATCGATAAAAATCGAAAATTAACTTTCTATTGGCTTTGTCTGATTTAAAAAGGCTGTGCGTTTTGAAACCATGAGACTATCCTTATAGATTTTTTTACTTTAAACCGACAACTTCCAAATCTATAGTACATTCAGGGTTTTTTTCCTTAATGTGAAATTCTTTATAAATACGCTGTTGAAAGTAAGTAATAATTTTGATGTTGGATTCTAGTTCGCTGGTTGATAAACGTTAGCAATTTTTCTTTATTGTAACAATATATTTTACGACAAACTCAAAACAACATCGCATTATATAAATTTTCTGATAAGCAAAAAAACTAGTTTTATTGACAATGTTTAAGTAATGAAATGAAAAAAAAACGGGTTTTACAGTAATTTTTCTGTTTTTTTTACAACTTGCAAAAAGGACACTACGGTTAGAGTTCAAAGGGAAAAAATGTAACATTCTATCATTTTGATTAAAAAAAATCTAAAAGACGGATGCATACTTTTCCCTACGCACTAACTCAGCCACAAAACACACCTTCTAGAAAGGGATTATGTTTTTAAAGTCCTTGTAATCATGTAAACTACTGTATTAGAATTGGCAAATAATGTAAAAACCTTGGCTTGCACTTTAAAATAAAGCCAACTCGTCAGATTATTTTTGGGCAACCTTCCGGGATTTAACTTGTTTCCATAATTTTCCTATGAAAATCAAGTATCTACATTTAAAGTTTTCTGCATGTTGCATGACTTCTCACTATTGCGAGAAATTTAATTGAATCGTTTATTTCGAAAAGGTAACATCTCTATTTTGATCTCCTCTGTCTCTTTAGAAAATTAAACAGCGCACGGTTATATTTTTGAATGTCATAATCAATGGTTATTTGGTAAATTATTGCAGTAATTGTGTACTTAACTAAAGGCATTTTTTTATTGATTATGACATTCAAAAATATAACCGTGCGCTGTTTAATTTTCTAAAGAGACAGAGGAGATCAAAATAGAGATGTTACCTTTTCGAAATAAACGATTCAATTGTTCACCAGTTTTACACAATATATATTCACAGTGCTTTTATAAAGCATTTCGTTTTCAACGTATCATTACTGTTGAAAACAAAATACTCAAAAAAAATGCAGAGTATATTCTGAAACTGGTAGATAACATTTTTTCTTTGAAAAAAAAAGATTAATCCACTTCCATTGTTTCAGTTTGCAAAATTGTGCATGGTCCTTCAAACAGACAAAAAACGGATCTTTTAGCATATCTTACAAACTATTGGATATTATGAGCTAAATTTTTAGATATTCTTTTAAACCCTCTTCTAGATTGTTACGCCATCAAATTATTATATGGTTCCTTATATCATCCTTCTTTCAAACATTAATTTTACAATTTATAAAAAAATAATCAAAATTTCATCTGAAAGGAAATAAAGGACGTTTTTATTGATGGATTGGTTCATACTTTGATATGTATAAAAAAAATCTTTGTCGTACCCAGCGTGGTACATGTGTTATAGGCGGAAGTATCAGAACTATTTTATTACTACGGGAGGGTTTGTTCTTAGTTCAATTGTGAAACAACTGCTGGAGCAAATTTAAAACGATTTTGTACAAAGTTAAGTGATGATGCAAATGAAAAATGTATGATAAAAAAAGGATTCCTATAGTAAATTTATAAGCTGATGTCCGTTTTAAAATAAAGACGACCCATTAACAACAATTTATCAACTGAAATTTGTAGAGCACATTATTCCTGAAATAAGAACAGCAAACACTTGCCTCTGGTGTTAAAAATCTTCGAATACGAGCGAGTGTTTTTTTTTCCATATGATTTTACCAATTTTACCCATTTTCTCATGACCCATTTATGTGAATGCCGTGCATAGCAAGCATTCATATAAATGCAGTGTACGGAAAATGGCGAAAGGTCATCTGAACTGTTCTACTTTTAAACATTATTTGAGACTATCGACAAAACGATATCACGTTTTGAAGGGAAGGAGGTTTGTGAAAATGTGACAATAGATGACAAGCGAGAACTCATTAAAAATATTTTTATGAAACACAGTGTGACATGTGCCAAGGAGAACGGGGTAAAAGGAAGTGTAACACTGACAAAGGCGGAGAGGAAGTCAAAATTGATGAAAAAAAATGTGAACATCCACTTTTCACGAATACTAAAGCAATTCGTATTACGCACTTCTTTTTGTGTCAAATATTGTAAAATCTATGACTCCTCCTTTAACTAGAAAACCATGATTAATGAGAATTAAATAATTAAAAACGTGCCAACGTTTTAGCTTTACTGTTTTGCTGTTAAATAGATTAGTTCTCCATTCTTAAGAAGTTGGATCGTTTCACCTAAAAATCACTACAAATTGAGTTAACTTAAAATATTTTATTTTTCCCAATATTAAGCTTAAAATATTTTACTGAACTTCTCTTGCATTTCAGTTCTCAAGCATACATTATCTTCCTTGTTGTCATATTATATTTCAGCAGATCAAAGCGAAATTACAGTTTTCCTGACAAGTTTGTCACTGGGCAGAAACTTTCTTCAACATTCAGAATATTTCTTAACTTCGCGTTAGGTCTTTGAAATCTTGGGAGTTATTGAATATGTAAGCGCTTTGAATTTTGCTGCGAGGTATTCTGTTAAATAAACTGGATTCGAGTTTTAAGGGAGGAATATATGTAGTCTTGAAAGTTGTTCTCCTTAAAAAAAAAGCAATTTCTAGAGAAAATTGTATAATTGCGTTTCTAACTATGAGTTGATTAACGTGGGACTTAAGTGAATTTTAAAAGTGGGATATATGAAGTCTCAGAAATTGTTTTCCTCTGAAAACTGTCAAAACTTGTAGTGCAAATTGGATAGTGAATTTGAGTTACACTATTTAGACAAAAAAAAAAAGAAAGGATAAATCTGTACAGTCAATAACTTGAATTTTAAAATGAAATTAAAGTATTTTTTGAAGTTAAAATAAAATGGAAGTGAAAAAAAAAAAATAAGATGAAAAATATTTAACTAGAGTGGACAACTCTTTGCAGTGACACGCTTCTTTGAATAGTTTGGGAAATTATGAAACTGATATTAGGAAAAAAGGAAATAAATATATCAGACTTTACGCATGCAATATAAACTCGAGTAAAATCAAGATAGTTTTATCACTAGTCTCATAGTTTTAATTTTTATTTGTATGTTAATATGGATACATGTACAGTTTTAAATTTTCGCCCCTTTGCTAAAAGAAAAATCAAGTATAGCATCAATTCTCAACATATCTGGCTTACTACCCAAAGAAGTTACCAAAGAGGTGTATTAAAAAACTGAAAAAATCGTTTTGGAGGATTTCAAAATATTTTAGAGCGGAATACAAAATCCTTGCAACACAATTTTTTGCCTATCGACATTTCACCTATAGAGCTTTTTAGAAAAATGTTAATGCTTGAACACAATACCTCCTACCATTTCAAATTAGGTACTGTATTTGTCATAAAATTGTTGAAAAGTGAAAACATTATGGGAAAGTTATTTTCAATGAGTGATAAATGAGAGGAAAAAAAGTTGTTCATATTCGGATTCAGAAGCTCATTTTACTGTAGAATCAGCTGAATAACTGTTAACTTTAACTTTACATTTTTGACTTTAAGAATTCATGTTTCATGTCGTATTAAGTATTACATTGGAGTAACACTCTTATTAATACGCTTTCAATAGTTTCACATGTGTGTTTGTTTATTTTTTTGTATGTATGTAACTCAGAATAAAATATAAAATTTACGTTCTTTGCAAATACAAAAGTAATACATTTAACACTGTTATTAATACTAAAGGCTAAATTATATTACATGTTGATGTATTATAAGTGCATGTAAGCTAAGAGGATATTCAATAGTTTTAAAAAACAGAGGGGAACCAGTTGGAGTATCATGAAAATATATGGATAATAGTATTAAGTACATTACTTTTATATTTCTAAAGAAAAAACTCTCTAAATTCGTATTTGTGTTTTTTACACTAAAGTTAACTTATTTTTTCTGAACAATGATCTTTTACTGGTTATATTTTCAACCAATTTCCTACGTAAATTTTGCACGAAAACGTTAATACTACAAATATCGAGGTTGACGTTTTGTTAGAAGAAAAAATAATGCAACGAAAAGTTTTATATTAATGTTGAATTAAATTAGATGATTGTTCATTTTATGTTCTATAAAACGTACATTTGTTTCTATAATCCTAATTACAAGAAATGTTTTGGAGCTGAAATTTCGTTGGTGCCCAACTGTGTAAAACAGATGAATTCGGAAATGCAATTTAAATTCTCAAGGGGGAAACTGAATTATTTATCTAGACCCTAATTAAAAGAAAGCTCTTAATGATCTCAACTTTTTTGTGTGCTTTCTGCGAAAAGTCAAATTCTGTTAATTGTTTATCTTTCTCTAATTAGCATTCAATCCCTATTTGAACTTATAGAAACATCTGATCAGCACTTTTCTCATTAGAGAATCTTTAGAAACAGGAAGTTTCTGAATTTAAACTAATGTTGCTGCGTAATGCGGTCGGCTTTTTTTTTCCTATAAAATACTGATTTTATTCAGTTAACTAATACAGCAATATACTATTTGAAACACTACTCTGATAACCATGTATTTTTATTCAATAATTGCTTCTCTCAAAATATTTTTAATCATAGAAGGTCCAAGGCACAGTAGATACGAAGTTCGGATGATAAAAAGGCTTTTATTTTCTATTGCTTATGAGCGTGAAACTAAAGCTCTTATGAGAAAGCAGCCGACTTTTCTGATTTAACATATGTAAGATGGGAATAGATGGTTATTATTTTTGCTTGACAGCAATCCTTAGCATTTTGTGTGTGTGTTAACAAAAGTTTTGTTATTATTATTTATTAATATAGGTTTCTTCCAGCTGTCATACAGGTTGAATAAGTGATTACATAATATCAAGCTAGATACTATCTTGAACAGAAGGTTTTATTTTACCTAGATTTTCTAGAAGTTGCTTAAATACGCAGCAGTTTTTTTCATCATTTTTGAGCTAGCGTAATTGCGTTGTTTGGGCCAAGTTGACACATCGCGTTAAGGTCAAGTTGGTACATGCGAGATACATGCAATATGCGAACTCACAAGTTTTGCTTCAAAATGCTTCAATATGACAACAAAAAGTCGATTCGCAAAGCTTCGGAGATATTTCCATAGCAAGATATTAAAATAAATGTACGAAAATTAATTGAAAACTTAGAGAACTTGGATACTAATAGGTTAAAAAAATGATACTAATCAATTTCGTAAATTAAAAAAAATAAATAAAGGGGATACGATGGAGTACGTTTAAAAAATTGGAACGCCAGAATTTAATTAAGTTACTGATATAGATTTACTGCTAAATTGCCCCCATTTTAGAAAACAAGTAGCATGAAAAAAGGTTAAAAAGTATTAATTTAATGCAAATAATTACTCAATTAATCATTATTTATGGCGTGGCAGCCCGGGGGGGGGGGCAGATGCCTTTTGCACCAGCATCTTCTTAAAATATGGAAAAACCACCCAAAACTCAACATTATGGGTGAAAAAAAAGAAACAAAGCTAATCAAATGTGCTTGATAAACTCACTAGAACCCTATAGGTATTAAACTCTCATTTGCTAATGATAACTTAGATTTTCCTATAAAATCTTTTAATATTATCTGCTCAATATTACAATAAGGAAAACAAATTAATCTAATTTATCATTCTGTAAAATTAGTTACAGATCTCAATTTATCAACGCTGCAAACTTCAGAAACATCCTGCCATAACTGGACGAAAACAACAATTAATTTTTACTAAAACATTTTCATAGTTTGTATTTATTTTGGCCTTATAAGAAATAAAAGCGCACAGTGAAATTCAAATATTCAATTTCATTATGTTCAGTTAAACTGATTTCGTATTCACAGGTACTTAATATATATCACATTAATGTTTTACATAACCTAATTTACCTCTCTACATTTATTTCATCCAATTCTATTAATAGGGTTTCCCTTTCTCTTCAAGTCTAAACAATTTGAGATCTAAGAATATAGCAATTTTTGAAATGTAATTAAATATATCTAGGGCATTCTAACTTATGGGACAGAATTAAGGAATCTAATAATTTTGTCCTTCAACAAGGAATTAGATGCTTCTCTTTTTGCCATTAAAAGTTCAGCTCGTTTTAATCAAAACCTTATTCATTTTGCGTATTATAAGGAGATAGTTTTAATTAAGTGCGTGTAATTAAATGACTTCCGACTTTTGTGAAAGTTCTATACAAAGAGCTTTTAGAGCATGGGATATTTAACTACATTTTTCGCAATTAATGACCAGTTACTAGCAATAATGAATCAGACTACACTGAAGTTGTATAGTAAATATGAACTTTCACCAATGTTGCAATGGAAAGTTTCGGTCTTTTGCTGTTCTCTTTGGTATGCAAATGGAGATGGTCTCCGACAACTGTCGATATTTACCAAAATTTGGACTATATATATATATATATATACATACATATATATATATATATATATATATATATATATATATATATATTATATATATATATATATATATATATATATATATATATATATATATTATATATATATATATATATATATATATATATATGTATATATATGTATATATGTATATATATGTATATGTGTATATATATGTATATGTATATATATATATGTATATATATATATATGTATATATATATATGTATATATATATATATGTATATATATATATATATATATATATATATGTTAGGGTGATTCAGAAATGTATAGAAAAAAATAAACTTTGTATTTTTGTGCGTCTTACCCTCTTATTTTGTGCCACTATATACACTGATTATTTGTGCAAAATTTTGGCAAAATATATTAATATTTAGAGGTCGCTCAAACGCCTTGAAATTTCGTGATATTGACAAAAACGTGATTGTAAATGATATCTATAGAAAAAAGTAGCCTTTGTATTTTTGTGCGTCTTACCCTCTTATTTTGTGCCACTATATACACTGATTATTTGTGCAAAATTTTGGCAAAATATATTAATATTTAGAGGTCACTCAAACGCCTTGAAATTTCGTGATATTGACAAAAACGTGATCGTAAATGATATCTATAGAAAAAAGTAGCCTTTGTATTTTTATTTGTCTTACCGTCTTATTTAGGCCCTTTATATACACTGAATTATTCGCCCAAAATTATAGTAAACTATATTTACATTTAGGAGTACATCAAATTTTGTGATAGTGGCACAAATGCGAACGTAAATAATAATAATAATAAAGTTACTTTATTGCTTTTTTATATCTCCGAAGAAAAAAAGCGTGCAATCACAAAATGAACTATATATCTGAAAAACCAATGAAATGCAGAAAAGTGTGAAAACTAATCAAATACGGAAAAAATATAAGAAAGAAATTTAAATACATTAAATATGTAGTAATTCGCTCATTATTTCTTGCAATACTTTGTAAGGTTACTTTGTTGCAACTTTGAAACCTTTTCTGTGTTCCTGTACCACTTGTAGAAGACACTGTCTTTGTTTTTCGTCGTTAGATGCTTCAATAAGGGCCATGCCACACTCCGTTTTGTCGTTTACAATCCTCAGTTTCTTTGGTAGTAGAAAGCCTTGTTGGTAGCTATCTTAAAGATTCGAATGCTCAGGATCAAACAGCTGATATACACTCAGGCACATTGAAAATAGCGACCCAAGAAGAAAGCATCGGATTGAAATGAAATTTAATACACATAATGATACAGATGAGAGGTTCACTTGATCTCAAAATCAAGACAATTGAACGAATACAGGGTGTGCAAGGACACACATACAGAGCAACTTCAATAGCGCGTTGGACCACCTCTAGCTGCAATTCATGCCGCCATACGGCCCGGCATTGAGTTGATTAGACGCCTGATGTTGTCCTGAGGCAGACGGGCCCACAAATTTGTAACAGCCAACTCCAAATCACTCACAGAGTGACACGAAGGCATCTGACGTTTTAGCTGATCCCACACATACTCTATAGGGGATAAGTCGGGGGAGCGGGCCGGCCATGGAAGAGTCTGAAAATGACGTAGGAAGTCTTGAGCAACTCTTGCTGTATGCGGACGAGCATTATCTTGCTGGAAAATTGCCCCTGGGAGACCATTTAGGAAAGGTCCTACATGGGGTCGAAGAATGTTATCAACGTACCGTTGGCCGGTTAAGTTTCCACGCATCACAATTAGATTGGACCGGCTATCATAGGATATGGCCCCCCAGACCATTACACCAGCTGTGCGGGCAATGTGACGTAGAACAGCGTGGGAGGAATTGTACCGCTCAGCTGGGCGCCTCCACACCGGTATAAGGCTATATCAATTGTGGAATATCACAGATTGGCAAAAAGTTGTGTTTAGTAATGAGTCTAGGTTTGTTTTAGGGACTGATGATAACCGTATACCGGTGTGGAGGCGCCCAGCTGAGCGGTACAATTCCTCCCACACTGTTCTACGTCACATTGCCCGCACAGCTGGTGTAATGGTCTGGGGGGCCATATCCTATGATAGCCGGTCCAATCTAATTGTGATGCGTGGAAACTTAACCGGCCAACGGTACGTTGATAATATTCTTCGACCCCATGTAGGACCTTTCCTAAATGGTCTCCCAGGGGCAATTTTCCAGCAAGATAATGCTCGTCCGCATACAGCAAGAGTTGCTCAAGACTTCCTACGTCATTTTCAGACTCTTCCATGGCCGGCCCGCTCCCCCGACTTATCCCCTTTAGAGCATGTGTGGGATCAGGTAAAACGTCAGATGCCGTCGTGTCACTCTGTGCGTGATTTGGAGTTGGCTGTTACAAATTTGTGGGCCCATCTGCCTCAGGATAACATCAGGCGTCTAATCAACTCAATGCCGGGCCGTATGGCGGCATGAATTTTAGCTAGAGGTGGTCCAACGCGCTATTGAAGTTGCTCTGTATGTGTGTCCTTGCACACCCTGTATTCGTTCAATTGTCTTGATTTTGAGATCAAGTGAACCTCTCATCTGTATCATTATGTGTATTAAATTTCATTTCAATCCGATGCTTTCTTCTTGGGTCGCTATTTTCAATGTGCCTGAGTGTATTTTGAGTTTCTTCTTTACATGAATAAGGACGCTAAAAATATTCCAAATCATTTCTTAGTGCTTGCACAAAAAGGGTTGCTGGGAACCCAGCTTTTAGATATTCTTTCCTATTAACGATAAGAATGTGAAAGAAATCACATTCATATGTTACGAATACCTTTTGTTTGTCCAGCTGCAAGTTTGAACTTGTTGGGAAATATCCATAACTTGAAGCCATAAAGAATCTTTAACACAGATATAACACGAGGAACCACTCCTGGGACACGAAAACATACACCAAGAGAAGGTGCTCTGCTCAAGAAAATCGCACTAAGCTCTAGTATCTTCCTTGGACACTTCTTTTACATGGGTCATCAGAAGTTAACTTTGCGCAAATTCCATTACTAGTTGCACCGT
>JAXGGA010012806.1:0-37441 GCA_038373865.1 Uloborus plumipes | reverse complement strand
TCAGCTTGGAAAACCTCGACCGGGCGGTCGAGTGGGTGTTTGGAAGGCGTTTACTAGTGGCGGCTTGGTGACTGGAATATGTTGTCTACTTCATAAGAGATTGAGTGACTATTTTAACGTATTTTAGTGTATTTTACTGTTGGTTCGAAAGCTCTTTTAGTGGTTTTAATGTTTTATGTGTTTTAACCTGATATTTTAATTATTTTGAATTCTTCTATGCTACGTGGATAAATCTTGTGGCCCGGGCTATTAAGTTATATCGAACTCCCGTGTGCAATAGTTAAGTTTTGAAGTTGCTTTGGGATGAGTACAGATTTGTCTATGTGATCTTGATGTTCTATATGTGTTTAAGCGTATCTACTGAGTTAGTCCTTTTGCTATACCCCCCTGAGCATGAATAAAGCTGTTTCTTTTTATAAAGAAATTTTTGTGGTAAATTTTGAGCCTGGGCTTTTTGGGTGATAACCCTTTATGTGCTGTTTCTGGTCAGTACAGCTTTATTTTGGTCTCATTTTGTAGGAAATTTTATTTTCTAAGTCTAATCTTGTTTAAAGTTTCGAAAAAAATGATTAAATATTTTTCAGAATTTTCACAAGTCAGGCTGCAACGCAAATCCTCGAAATTGCAAGTAACATGGGGAATTTTTTTTTTCAACTAATCTTTTGAGGTACCCCCCTAAAATGTGCCAATAGACTAGAAAATGAGATTTGAAAAGTTTTAGCTTAATCGGATAATATTAACACGTGCCTCAAAGTGTGTAAGTTACGAAAAACAGTGAATTTTCAACCAAAAATCGTAGTTTTCTTTAGAAATAAATGAAACAACTTAACCCCTTAATTCCTCTATTTTAACACAGAAATTTGTTTTACTTTGTCTATTAAAAAAGGGGTATTTTCGCGGTACTTTAGAAATAAATGAAACAAATTTCTGTGTTAAAATAGAGGAATTAAGGGGTTAAGTTGTTTCATTTATTTCTAAAGTACCGCGAAAATACCCCTTTTTTAATTGACAAAGTAAATCCAACAATAAGCAAATAAATGTAATTGAATATTGTAATGCTTTTAGGTTTTTGCATGAAAATTTCTTATTTTTGGTATAATACGATTTAACCTGAAAAATGCCAAATAAATACTTTGGACATGATAGCAAAAATGAATGGGATAGAACTTAACGAGAATGAAATTTCCTACAAAGTGAGACCAAAATAAAGTTTCTAAGATGAGTAGTTTTGGTTTTACAGAGGAAAAACTACGATTTTTGGCTAAAAATTCACTGTTTTTCGTAACTTTACCCTCTTTGCGGCACGTGTTAATATTATCCGATTAAGCTAAAACTTTGCAAATCTCATTTTCTAGCCCATTGGCACATTTTAGGGGGGTGCCGCAAAATATTAGTTGAAAAAAAAATTTCCCCATGTTACTTGCAATTTCGAGGATTTGCTTTGCAGCCTAACTTGTGAAAATTCTGAAAAATATTTAATCATTTTTTTCGAAACTTTAAATTAGATTAGACTTAAAGAAAATAAAATTTCCTACAAAATGAGACCAAAATAAAGCTTCTAGGATCAGTAGTTTTGGTTTTACAGAGTAAAAACTACGATTTTTGGCTAAAAATCGCTGTTTTTCTTAACTTTACCCTCTTTGCGGCACGTGTTAATATTATCCGATTAAGCTAAAACTTTGCAAATCTCATTTTCTAGCCCATTGGCACATTTTAGGGGGGTGCCGCAAAATATTAGCTGAAAAAATTTTTTCCCCATGTTACTTGTGACCACCCTAGTGGTCAGAGTAGTGTGACTGCAGATGGGGAGGCCCCGGGTTCCAATCCCGGCCTCGTTCATGGATGTATTCTCTTTCCCGTGTGCGAATGTGGTGCTGAACTGTTGGTAAGTCGCCGCCCGTGATAGGAACAGAGGGTACAGGTGTTGAGGTGGGAATGGTTCCCTACCCTTCTAACGGGTCCAGAGGCGGATCCAGAAATTTTTGTAAGGGAGTTCAACTTTTAGTGTGACGAAGCATGTCAAATTTAAACCTTCTTCAAATAGCACAGCATATTGCATAGCAACAATATTTTTATAAAACCGCACTTATTTATTTTGGTAAAAAAATTATTATCAGAAAAAATATATATTTGCAATTTATAAATTGTCTACTTGTAATCAATATTGGAATTAAAAATTCTTAAAGATAATGTCAGGGACGCCATTTCAAGTTTTTCCGATGGCAAAGGGTAAAAACACAATACAATTTCACCAGAAAACAACAGAAACCACGCCCACTTATATGCAAATATATTGATTTCTCAAAGTCAGGGGGGGCAACTGACCCTCCCTGCCCCCCCTCCCCCCAAATGACGGACTTGGATAATGTTCTTTTAAATCTCTCAAATAAAATTTAAGATTTTTCACACATATTGCAGGTCTAAAATTTTTGTTTCAATGAGAACAAGATGGATAATGGTCATACAACTGATAAAATGTGTCTCTCATCACAGGGGGGGTTCAGCTGACCCCTTTTACCACCCCCTGAATCCGCCCTTGAACGGGTCCCTGTGGCGTATGTGTGTGCTGTGGAAGTGGGACTTCACACCACATTATGGTACGGTTGTAAAAATGAAGCAACGCTCCGCAAAATTGCTTGCCTAGCTGGCACAGGACAACAGCAACGACGAGTATAGGACTCCAAAGCGCGTTCCCTCCACTATCTTAAGGTAGTAATCTGGTAACTTGGGTTCAGAAAATAGATAAATATTTTTTTTTTTTACCTAATTTGAAAGTACAATGTCTTGAAAATATACTATCAAAATTTCAGACAGAAATTCAAAATATTTCGGGAGTTATAACGAGTTTCCTAGAGCGCCTCGGAGTTTGTTGTTGAACTTTAAACGCGTTTTTCTCAAAACACTGTTTTTCTGGTCGGACCGCCTCCTAATTTTTCTTCTACTGAACCGATTGCTTTCAAATTTTAACAGGCTGTTCTACACACTTATAGTTATCGTCGGAACTAAAGAGAATTTTTTTCATCTCTAACTTTTTATTTTACAACCCTTTCTTTGCTAAAATAAAAGGACTTTTTTTTGAAAGTTCGCCATTTTGTTATTTACCCTTGAAATTTAACTTCAGTAGTTCCGACCAGAATGACATGTCTATAGATTAAGAATAATTAAGAATATTTGATTTCAGATAACATCAAGAGCCCGGGCCACCCACGTGCATTTTTTTTTTTTTTGAAGTTCCAACTTCGAGGGACAATAATAATAATAATAAACTTTTAAATTTTTTCAAATAATTTTTTTTTTATATTTGCAATATGTAAATAAAAACACTCTTAATATTCAAGATAATTCATTTTTATTTTCCTATAAAAATCCACCCTCCAAAGAAGTCATGAAAATAGGCATAAGTTACCAGACAACTACCTTAACAATTCATTTCTTCAGATACTGCACTTTACCTTCCCACGACAGCACACTGCTTCCTCGTTCAAAACAACCCAACTTGAAAACAATAGGGGCACTTTCACTGGAAACAGTTACAGAGCCACTGATAGCACGCTGCGGAGAAAGTGGACAGCAATTAAGGACTTCCCCTTCCTGTTCCTCTCAGTTCTCTTTGTTTACCTAGAGGAGTGTAAGGTAAACAATTAGTACTATCGTCCCCAACTTCGGATTCAGAGAACTGGAATTTCAGCTGCTTTGCACCGGCCCTTTGCCAATGCCGAAAAGTGAACTCATCCCTCTTTTTCACATTTAAACATTTATTTGACTGATGAACCTCATACCATAGCGAAGTAACAGTTAATTCTCGTTTTTAGCGATTTTGAAGTAGAATCAAGGAGAAATCATATATGATGTATAAAGCAGTGAGTTACTGCCCCTAAGCAAGGGCTAAAGCAGGAACACCGCCAACTCGGTTATTTCCATCCCTGGGCTGCAGTTTCTTGCTTATTATGCACTCATCAGCACGGAATACGAAAGTAACCGAGTTGGAGGCAAAAATTCTCTTATTAAGCAAAGAGTGCCGAAAAAAACACACACTTTTAAGCGATTATAGTTGAATTACAACTAAAATTGAGTATTTTTTCTGCGATATTAATTCATTACCAAATGACCTTTTAATTTTGTACTACGGGCAAACCGCTAGTATTCTATAATTTATGTTTCATTTCAAAGTCACTGAAATGCTTTTAGTGCAATGCCAAAAAAATTAAGGTAAATTTCAATTAGATTATTTTTATGAATTGATAGCACAACTGTTTTATTTATTTTAAAATACATTCTTCATTTTAAATCCCCCCTCCCCCCCTTTTTTTTTAATTTTCAAGAAAAGCCATCGTACGTCCTCTCTATGTACATAATCTCAGAAACTGAAGTTAATTTCTTGCCAAAACCGCGATAACGATTCCCACTTAGTCCCCAAACCAACCTAGTTCAGCCAATGGAAATGTTTCTCCCGCGTCTGGACGAAAGTTGGAAGCCCGCGCTTGCCCAGCGGGGAAAATCGCAGCCGTTGTCGTCACTCTGTTTTCCAGGTGCTCTAGCCCCAGGTTAGGGGCGGTAACTCACTGCTTTATACCCGAGCACTGCCTTAAAAATTTACGAGTTGTACCGTACCAAGTGCGGTCGCTCGCTGGTATTCTAATTTCACATTAGCTACCAGTTTTTGTTAAATCTCTTTGCTGTATAAGAAGATTTTTTCCTCCAACTCGGTTACTTTCCTATTCCATGCTGATGAGTGCATAATAAGCACGAAACTGTAGTCCATGGATCGAAATGACCGAGTTGGCGGTGTGTTGCATACATGTTGTCTTTCTCAGGCAAAAAAAGCATTTTTTCTTGTTGCAAGTTCATCTCTGTTGTGCTTTCGTTCCGTCATTGACATAAACAAAACTAAATTAAATTAGATGTGTACTCTGAATAATATACTAAAAGACTGCACACACACACACACAGACTTATTTTTAAATTCACTTAATATATTTATGTGTTTCAGGGGTGCCCACAGGGGGGGGGATTAAGGCCTCAAGTTGAGACATCAAAATTTTTGGGGGGGATTTTTTTAAACTAATTTATTTAAATTATTTTTTGATTTATTTTTTTGATTTAAATTTACGGCTTTTTTTAATAAAAATATTCATTAATTAATTTTGTTTTAATTTAAATTATTTCTTTTATTTCCTTACCATTATTTATTTATTTATTTATTTTGTGTGCGTGTGTGTGTACTTGGAATGTCTGGAGCGGAAAAAAAGCGATAGTACTTTGTGCATAATTCGAACTTTTAAAAAATTAATAAATAAAAAAATAATGGTTATAATTTAGAAAAATAAATAAATGTTTAAAAAAATAAATAAATAACATTAAAAAATAAATAAAAGAAAAAGAGGGGTAAAAATAAAAAGCACAAGAGGGTTGTGATTTTTTTTTGGGGGGGGGGGAATTTGCGCCATTGCGCTTGGGAGGGATGGGCACCCCTGATGTGTTTAATATTTTTTCTGAAATGGCCATTAAGAGAGGTTTGACCCAATTCAGGGAGGTTTGACACGAGTCAAATCTCCTCATTTAGCGTTATTTGATTGTATAATAATTTGTCACTCCAGTGAGGAGGACCAGTGGTCGGAAGTAGCGCGCTACAAGTAGCGAAACTACTGTAGTAGCTACATTTTTTAGTAGTTTGCAGTGTAGCGCAATACTTTTTTAAAAAAGTAGAGTAATGAGTAGCGTGATACAAAAAAATAGTTTGTAGCGATTTCTGAAAACTACTTTTAAATTAAAATAAATAAATAAATAAATAAATAAAAGAACGAGGGAAAAAAAAGAGGTTTTTCTTGTGGCGAATATTCGTAAAAATTGTAAAAATATCTAAAAAAGGACAAATTTTAGCAAAAAAAAAAGGAACAAAAAGGAAAAGTAACAAATACATTCAAAGACAATTCCTATTTCTATTCCATATTCGAATGAGGTAATTTTTTATTCTAAACCACTTTTCGAATTTTTTCGGTCGATCTTCAAACGGTGTATTCTTGTTATTTATTTATTTTTTAAAAAGTAGCGAAGTAGCAACTACATTTCAAAAGTAGTGTAGCTGGCTACATTTAAAAAAAAAAGTAGTTGTAGCTGTAGTTAACTACATTTATGAGGAAGTAGTTGTAGTTCGCTACGAAAAATATGCAGTTTTTCCAACCACTGAGGAGGACCTTTTCCTGCGTCTTAGTCCGCTCCTTTTATCACTCTTTGTTTATCTGGAGGAGTGCGAGGTAAACAATTAGCATTATCGTCCCCAACTTCATTTGCGATTCAGGGAACTGAAATTTCAAAGCAGCTGTTTTGCACCGGCCCGGCCTTTCGAAAAGCAACTCCAAATGTCCATAATAAGAAGGACAGCGTATCCAGCGATGAAAATTCGTGATAAAATTTTAAAAGTCATAGGAAACTTTAAAATATGCAAACAGCATTCTGTATAGAGTTTGAAAAAAGCCTGTTTTTTTACTTCCTTTTATGTATAGTAAAGGAAGTATTGTGATCACGAAAAAAATTTCACTCAAATTTCGGTCTAAATTTTGATTTTGCTCACCCCCGAATGAATGTCGCGCAGTTTTTTCGACCTATCAGCACGTGCATATGTACCTAACAACATACAAACAACCGAAAAATCAATTTCGACCACCCCCGAGTAAATTACGACGAGTTTTCTCGTGACGTCTGAGTGTACGTATGTGCGGATGTGTGTCGCATAACTCAAAAACTATATGCCGTAGAAACTTCTAGCTTGGTATGTAGGCTCTGAGGGAGGTCTAGTTGTGCACCTCCCCTTGTGATCGCATTCGAATGTTCCCAAGGGGGTCTTGTACACCTTTTTTGGGGTAAATCAATGTTAATTTCAATACAGACTCAAGTGATATGAATTGGCGCGACCACTTGGCGATATGTCGCCAAACTTTTGGTCGCCAAGTGTTTGACGCCAACTTGGCGACTTATTGCCAAGTTGGCGACAAATTTGGTGAAAATTTTTTTTTTGAATTTGGGTTCAACTTGGCGCTATTGGCGATATTTTGCGAAAAATTCACTGAATGATATTAAAATCAGTAATATTTAGAAGATTAACCAATATTTTTTGCATTGTTTCGTGGCAGATTAGGGGAGTAAATATTTGAATTGTTACCTTGCTCACTCCAAGCACTTTTTTTTAACACTTAAGGCAACTACAAAGAAATTTACACGTAAAAGGAAGTAGTGTGGGGTCCATACCAGATTTTTTTTCTTTTGGAAAAGCCCAGCCCAAGTGGACTTTTGATAAAAACTCTTTTTTTTTTCAAGAATCATTTTAATATCATTCACTATTCGAACACCGTATACCTACTTTTACATTTCATAGAATCGGGGTAGCCCTGACGAGAGGTCACTGTGACCTCCTAAAAAACTTCTTCGACAGATTTGGATAAACTATTGTAATATTGAATTTCTTAAATGGATATTATATTTTAAATTGATACAGAATTGAATTTATAGATTGAAATAATTATTGCATTTTTGATCTTTTAAGGATTAAAAAAAAATGTGGAATTCACTTGCAGTTTTATTTTTAATACCTAATGAACTCTCAAGAAAGGATGATGGCCATTTCTGGATCAGGTACTGATTAACACTAAATATTATACCAAACTAAAGTGATCAGTACCAATTTCTAGGCTTAGTATTGATCAAAGTATTCGTAATATTTAGTCCGCTTCTAAAATAAATGAAGGGTCAGGGGGGAAAACCACGGTAGTCCACTTTTTGTTGAATTCAAACTGATGCTACCACCTGTTAGAAAAATAAGTGTAATTTCGTTTAGTATATGCAATAGTCGTGAAAAAACACTGTAGTCCACGTATTGTTGCCATTTTAGAACAAGTATACTGGGGAAGTTTATGAGTTCGTAAAGTTGAAATTTCGTTTTTCTCAAAATGAATCAAATGTGACTACCGTGGTTTTTCCCCCTGACCCTTCAAATGTTTTCAATATGCAAGAAATTTTGAAAAAACCCGCTTTACCCACATAGTGGGTTTTTTCAAGTGACCCGCCCGAAAAAACCTGGGTGGTTTTCTTTTTTTGGCTGGGCCCATTTTGTCGAACCCTGTTATTAGTGCACTAATACACACTCTAATCTCTCTCTCTCTCTCTTGCGTGTGCATATCGAACTTGAAACGCTTAGATGCCTAGATAGGATACCTCATTTCTTCAAATGAGCCACTTAGAATCAAAACCTGTCAAGTTGCCCCCTCGCAATGGTTTTTGAATTTTTATTCTACTATAATCAGAAAAGAAGTTGCATGTAGAAACCATTGCATGGTTGGTCACCCGAGCTCTGCCTTAACATTTTCGAGTTGTACCGTTCCCAAGTGCGATCCCTTCTGGCATTCTAATTTCACATTAGCTACCAGTTTTTTTTTTTTTTTGCTCTCTTTGCTCTTTAAGAAGATTTTTGCCGCCAACTCGTTCACTTTCGTATTCCATGCTGATGAGGGCATAATAAGCCCGAAACTGCAGTCCATGGATTGAAATGGACGAGTTGGCGGTGTATTGCACATTGCATGCTATTTTCGTTTTGTAACAGTTCTGTATTTCGTACAGTTTTTGAAGTAGAAATCTAAAAATTATCAGGAATACTTATCTCGTCCTATGCCTCCCTCACACCAATCTTTGTTGAAACCGGAAGGGTTGAGGTCCAGTGGACCAATGCACCCCCCAAGATTTTGTAAGACTATAAACAATGGTGGCACCGAATTTTGAAAAAACATGTAACCTTCATGTAAATATGCTTCAGGTTTGTTCAATGAAAAATACTTTATGGACACTGAAATATTGTCATATTATTTTCTGTTTTCGACAATAAGGGCCATGCTCCACATCGACGTAAAGCAGAAAAATTAGGCAGAAGCGTAAAATGGATTCAATGGTGTACCTATGGAAAGTACCCGGATTTTCGGTTTCTGCCTTCAGTTTCGGTCGCGTTTTACGCTGATGTGGAGTATGGCCCTAAGAAGCAAAACTAATTGTTATTCTGTAATTGCGGAAATGTAAGAGGAAAATGAGCGATGTACCCAGGCCCGTCATTAAGGGGGGCAGGGGGGTCAATTGCCCCCCACCCGGCTCTCAGAAATCAATGTATTTACATATAAGTGGGCGTGGTTTTTGCTATTTTCTGATGGAATTGCATTGCGTTTGCACCCTTTGCCAACACCTGGAAAAACTTGAAATGACGCCCCTGGATGTACCCGCGCCTTATTGTTCTTGCATGATATTCATTTTTGTGAAAAAAAAAAAAATAATCTTCGAGCAATGATTTTTTTCCTTTCTCATCACAGTGTCGATGTTCGATGTGCACCCCCCAAAATCAATTCCTGGATACGCCACTGGTGAGGTCAAAATCTTTTTTTTTTTCATGATTTGATTTGAAGCGAAATTGCTCCAAAATGACTCAATTTTTCCAGTACAAGTGTGGCGCGCAGTAAAAAACGCAACCACTCCCGACTACCAGACACCCGGCGTACTGTTTAGAAGAGCATATAGGGAAAGACATATTAACCCATTTATGCCCAGTAGCCTAAAAACGGGACGCTTGTTAGTTACCGCATACAAAAACCTGTAAATGGAAGTATCCTTTTACTCTAAAGCTGTTTTTCACAAGTTAAATAGTCCTTCTTCTTGAGAAAACCAGATAGAGCCACTATTTGGACATCAGAGTTTATTTATTGACAGCTATTTTCAGACAAATCAGTCAAGCAACGATCCAGCATGGGTAGCCGCAGAAATTAAGTTTTTTTTGAGAGCTTGTTTTTTGTAAAATTAAACTATTTCAAAATGATTTGCTTAAAATGGATCACGGATGCCTTCTGAAATGTTACTTTGCAAAAGTAAAGTCAACACTGTTAAAAATTTTCCTGAAATTTTACGGTGAAAGTTACTGGCATTCATGTTGCCAGTAACTTTTACCGTAAAATATTTTTTACTGTAAAATTTTACGGAAGAGAAAACGAGAATAAAAAGCGCGAGATAAGAACGACAAGGATCGAACCCGGGACCCAATTTTTTCACACTACTTCACTATCCACGGTACCAGATGAGACACACCAGGAGAGCGGAAATAGGATGTCATCTACATCTCACAGTAAGTCACGTGGTGATCAATTGGCGCTGCAATCGCAATTTTTTTATCGGTACAATTCACTGTAAAAATTTTCTGTACGGTAAACGCTACATTTTACAGTAACATTTACCATAAAAACTTCCTGAATTTTTAACAGTGAAGTAAGGACGTATTTTGCTCACATATCTGCAAAATATCCCATAAACAGGACGTTGAATAACTTAATAAATATGACAACGGCGAACTATTTTAAGCCTATAAAATGTATGTAAACCATTCCATGTAAGAGTTTTCAGCAGATAAAAATTCAAAAAAATTGGTAAAAAAACTTGAGCATAAATGGGTTAAAAAGCCATTCCAGAGCCGAACTTAGCTCCATACCGCCCCTAGGCAGATTTAAAACTGCCGCCCACTCCCTCCACGTCCTAGAAAAAGAAGCAAAAATTTCATGACTACAAAACCGGAACTCAAGCTTCTAAAAATAGTGTTTCCAAAATTAAAATTTATGAAGAAATGACGAAGTTTTATTTTTGCTAGTTTGAAAGCTTTTTATGGTTCTCATGGGCTCAAATACTATTTTAGGGCATGTAATTAAACGATTTATACTAACCCATTTTAAATAAGATTAACAGCACGTATATTCATTTACAATATTTAGTAACAGATTATGACTTATTATTTTCTCATAGCCCTACAGTTTTAAAAAAGTTGTTCTCGTTCATCCCTTAAACGTTTCTTTATATTGACAACGGACATGAATTATTGTAAAATGATGTAAACATAAGTTAGATCTATGAGAGAATAATATGTTCTCTAGTATTCTCATTATCTCCCCAAAAACAACAGTGTTGTAAAAAAATCCCCCGCCAAGAAAACCTTAAATACTCAGCCTTAAAAAGTTATGATATATCTCCCCAAAAACAACAGTGTTGTAAAAAAATCCCCCGCCAAGAAAACCTTAAATACTCAGCCTTAAAAAGTTATGATATCGAGTTTTCCCGCCAAGTTTGTGCCAAACTACAACTAACCTATATGTATAGTTCTTTTAAATTGTTTTCAGTCCTGCCAGGCGGGAAGCTTTGTCTTGTGAGGTGGTTGCTTAATGAGTAAAAACTTCCCGCCTGGCAGGACTGAAAACAATTTAAAAGAACTATACATACAGGTTAGTTGTAGTTTGGCACAAACTTGGCGGGAAAACTCGATATCATAACTTTTTAAGGCTGAGTATTTAAGGTTTTCTTGGCGGGGGATTTTTTTACAACACTGTTGTTTTTGGGGAGATATCACATGTTTTTGCATTAATATTATTTCTTTGCCTGTTTTTTTTTCTCTTCAAAATTTACTTTGCATGTTTTTTTTTCCCTTCAACATTTTTCTTGGCGGTCCGTCATCTGTGGTTTTCTTGGCGGCATGCATTTGGTGCAAAAGTTCAAGGATCTTCTTCAGTCTGGGATAAATTTGAAATCAATCACAATGTACCACCCGAACCGACGCAAAACAAAGCTAGTTGCTAACAATACTACGATTAAATTAAAAGTTAAAAAGAAAACCCCAACCCTTACTGCCGATCTCATATTAAAATGAACTAAATTGAAGATCCCTTTTAAAAGCCTTATGCAATAAAATCAATTACAAATATTTTATTTGTTAACAAATAGAAACTGGCAACAGATGAAATTATAAATCATTGAGTTTTCTTTCCTCGTGGCCCAACAATGAAAACATAAATGCTCAGATGTTGATCAGAGCTAGTAGATAGAAATCGGACCAATTTTAAGCATTAATAACTCCGGGGTGCGATGACCCCGGGGGGTAAATTTTGGGAAAATGTCCTCAATGTCTCATCGAGAATATTCATACCAAAAATCAACAATAAAGACCCCCGGGGAGAAAAGATACGGAAAATAAAAACAAGGGGGGAGGGGGTGGGGGGTCGAAAAACCCCCTATGCCGAGCTTTGGGACAAAATAAATGTGGGTGCAAGCGTAGAGCTCAATCGGAGTTACCGTTTAGTCTGGACGCCTGTCAAACAATTTTTAAAAAGTGCGAAAAATAGCGATTTTATAACATATATCACCCCTCCCCCTGAGGGTCCTGGATGTTTTGCTTTAGTATGTGCCGTCAGGGGCCGCTGGAGATTGAGTATACCAAAAACGAACTCTAGGGATCTTCATGGGGCTGAGATACAGAGGGGTGAAAACCCCGGTTTGGTTACTCGCGTAAACAGTCCTTGGTCGCTCTTTTACATTTTTCTTGACGAAGGAAATTTCTTGGCGGCTTGTATTTGGTTTTCTTGGCGGGGCGGGACGCTCCCGCGTCCCGTGATATTATAGTGATGTAAAGTGAGGAAACGAACAGTAACAAAGATTTGGCTCGGATACTATACGTGAACACCTTTACTTTTAGATTAAATTTACTAACTTTTTTGAGTTGTTTCCTTATTTGTCATTTTTCGCTTTAAAAAAAACCTCTTGATAAAAAGCAATTACAATCCGAATTAATTCTCTTACTTCTTAAATTATTATCACTATTATTTTTCTCAAAAACATGTTTTAAAATCTTATTTCTAACTTTGTTATTTAACACTTATATAGCTGAACCTCTGTTGAGCACTGAACTGCAAATTTTTTGCATTAACCATGAAAAGCCGTCATCTTTATTTATCTTCTTAGCCTGCTATTTTATTTCTTCAAATCTATGATTTGAATTATAATTCCTCTGCGTCATTACTTCCCCTTCCGTTAGTTTCTTGCCGTGATTTTTAATGGAATTCCATTCATAAATTGGGAATGGATCACACATTCCAAAGAGTTCAAAGTTTTCCAGTTTTGGAAACATCTGTCCATTTTAAAATATGTAATCACGTTTTTTGCGTTTTGAAGACTCTTTTTTAGCCTACTTTCCCGTTAAAAATAAAAGAGACGAAAATAGCATTAAAATTGGCTTAATGCATCTAAAAAATGTCGCCAAGTCCAAAAAATATCGCCAAGTCCAAAAAAATATCGCCAAGTCCAAAAAAATATCGCCAAGCCCAAAAAAATATCGCCAAGTCCAAAAAAAGTCAAAAAGAAACAAAAAAATGAAATAAATATCGAAAAATTAAAAATTTGAAAGTAGGGTATTGAGATGGGGAATTTGTGTGTCTGTCGGTCGGTCTGTCGGTCTGTCTGTCCCCCCCCCCCTAATAACTTCTGAATGAACATTCCGATTTGGACAAACTTTTTTTTGTTGGAAAGATCTCGTCGAGTACAGCTCATTCCCATATTTGATTTTTCGATTTGAACAATTTTTGGTGCAACTTTAAACCGTTCAAACAACCTGGCCCGCTATATTAACTTTTTAGTTAACAGTCCGATTTGAACAAACTTTTTTTTGTTCGAAAGATCTTTTCAAGGGTACTTCATTCCCGTATCTACATTTTCGATTTGAACAATTTTTCGTTCAACATTGAACCGTTCAAACAAGCTCTCACCCCTAATAACTTTTGAGTGAACAGTCTGATTTAAACAATTTTTTTTTGTTCGAAGCATTTCGGCAAGGACACTTAATTACCGTATTTAAATTTTAAATTTGAACATTTTTGGTTCAACATTGAACCGTTCAAGCAATCTTTTCCCACCTAAATAAACTTTTTTTTGTTCGAAAGATCTTATCAAGAATACTTCATTCCCGTTTTTAAATTTTCAATTTGAACAATTTTTCGTTCAACATTGAACCGTTCAAATAAGCTCTCACCCCTAATAACTTTTGAGTGAACAGTCCGATTTAAACAAACTTTTTTTTGTTCGAAAGAGCTCGGCAAGGATACTTCATCCCCGTTTTTAAATTTCTGATTTGAACAATTTTTCGTTCAACATTGAACCGTTCAAACAAGCTCTCACACCTAATAACTTTTGAATGAACAGTCCGATTTAAACAAACTTTTTTTGTTCAAAAGGTCTCGGCAAGGATGCTTCATTACCGTATTTAAATTTTCAATTTGAACATTTTTTTTGTTCAACATTGAACCGTTCAAACAACCTTTCCCCACATAATAACTTTTAAGTGAACCGTCCGAATTGAATAAACTTTTTTTTGTTCGAAAGATCTCGGAGAGGCTCATTCCTATATTTCACTTTTCAATTTGAACCATTTTTCGTTCAATGATGAACCGTTCAGAAAAAATTTTAACATGAGCGCCTACGGAGAAATTTAAATTGAATGTTGATTCTGAACTTCAAGGCGGATTTCCTTCAAACTAACTTTGTAAGAAAATGGTTTTGATAAATAATGTATTGTAAAGTACTTTTCTGAATAATCTTCTGTGAGGACTCTGATTCCGACTCCGCAAACATGGCGGAAATGCAGGCTCAGAAAAAATGACTGACTGGGCAGACGATTTTTTGTTTATTTATTTATTTGTTTGTTTAATTTATTATTTTTTTTTATCAGACGATTTTTTTTTGTTAACAAAAATTTTTCATTCACGAGAGCATTTTATTCCTTATTTATATTTAACAACTGGCAACGGATTAAAAATGAAATTCAAGACATTTTATTAACGAACGAGTTTTTTTTTCTTTCTTTGATAAAATGTGTTTTGAAGTTCTTTGTACTTTTATTTTATTTATTTAATTTTTTTTCTTTTGAAAACGATTGTGGAATTTTTCTACGGAAGAACTATAACAGTTACATTCTTTAAAAGGTGCGACAAAACTTTATTGACTCGTTTATTTACTTTTTACGTGTCTATTTTATCTGATGAGAGGGGTATATTTTGCTTTCAGAAATCAGCTTTAAGTGCTATAAAGATATGTTTGACATAATTTTTAGTTTCAGATAATCAAGAGAATATTGATCAGATGCTACAATGCCGATGTCGATGTACGGGAAAGTAGGCTCGTTTAGTTCTTGACAGAACTTCTTGTTGTTCCCCGACTTTTAATTTACCGTATTTCTATTATATACAGGGTGTCCACTCCTATCGTGGACCAATAGCTAATTTCTTAACCGTTAGAGATAAGCATACAGTTCATTTAGGAAAAAATATCTAAATTACGAAAGGAATTTTATGTCTATTCAATGTTTTTCAAAAAATCAAATTTTGAAAGAGTTACGAAATTTAGATTTTTATACAGCCCCCCAGTCCTATGAATCATATTTAGTAAAATATTTTTGACACTGTAACGTTTAAGACTAAAAAAAATTACTGTTCTACCTCAAAAATTGACCGAGTTATGACGTTTTGAAAAATCAAGATTTTGAAGGATTTCGCATACGGTCCCTCAAGCAATCTCTCGATGACGTCATGAAACAATGCAAAATCTTGATTCTTCAAAACGTCATAACTCGGTCAATTTTTGTGGTGGAAGAGTGATTTTTTTTAGTTTTAAACGTTACAGTGTCAAGAATGTTTTACTAAATATGATTGATACGACTAGGGAGCTGTATAAAAATTAAAATTTCGTAACTCTTTCAAAATTTGATTTTTTTTTTTTGAAAAACATTTCGTAGCCCAAATTCCTTTCGTAATTTAGAAATTTTTTCCAAAATGAACTATATGCTTATCTCTAACGGTTTAGAAATTAACTATTGGGCCACGATAGGAGTGAACACCCTGTATAGTGCACCTCTGGCAAAGTTGATTTCATGAACAGTGTTTTCTTCTTTTACGGGTAATAGGAAAGGGTAATTGGCACTACATTGAGTCGGGTAACTCTCGCAATCGTTTTGCAATATTACTTCAATTTAAATCGGCAGCAATCACCCTTTCCATTTACCTGGGGAAAAAAAAAGCAAACATTGTCCGTGTCGTAGGTCGACTTACCAAAGGAGCACTCTTAAAAGATACAGTTGGCTACAACTAAATGCATTTTTTTTTTGCTGCGTAGGCTTTTCTTTTCCCCGACTAAAGCAATAATAAAACAAGAAATCTCGCCGCTACTGACAGAACCGTTTAACTTCCTTCGCCGATTCCTGCGCCTTCCCAAAAAGCAAACAAAACAATCCCTCCGCACATCCATCTTGTCTTCACGCCGTTCACCATCGCAACGTCACCACGGCCGCTCTCTTCATCACGGGTAAATTAGAGCCTGTCGCTGCTAAGTAGCCCCACCATGCGTCTCCGGGGGGCAGAAGACAGGTCTCCCCCCCCCCTTATGAGGGGGCTCCCCCCTCGCGTAATGATTTTATGGCAGGTTCGACGCTGGGGGGTCTTTTCTCTACCTGCCACGGAGACGCAGGTGTGGGAGTCGCGGATGCAAGGGTGCTGCGGATACGCCCATGCCCGCTGGGGGCGTGCGTTATCCCGGAGAAAGTGATAAAATGGAAGTGCACACGATCAGAGCTCTTTTGTTCGATTGTCTGTTCTTGGAGTTAAGTGGCAGTCAGCGTTGGGTGGAAAAATCGTCAAATATTCAGATCCATTTCTTGGAGTATGTGTTTATTGCCAGTGGCGCACCGAAGATTATTTCCAGGGAGGGCTAGGTGGCTCTCCTTGGATATGTTTTCGAATTTGAAGTCCTATACATAGAAATTGAAGTTATTTTTGGTGAAATTAAAAAGGAGGTTGGGGACTCTCCGCAAATTTCCAGAGGCCAAGTCCAAAAAAACGCAATTTCAAGCAGTTTTGTCTTATCAAGGGAGTTCATCTCCAAGCTTCTTGTAGGGGCATAAGCCCCTTAAATCCCCCCCCCCTCGTAGGTGCGTCACTGTTTATTGTAGTCTTTTTTTTAATCGAAGACTCTTATCTCCTGCGTTTGTCTCGAGATGTATTGGCGTAAATTGCACGAATTGTTAAAATAATAAGAAAACAATTACCAAAACTCTTAATTTCATGCCATCTTTTTGACTGCCTGTTCACTTTCGTCACACGCTGCATTCCTAAGACGGTCACCTTGTCTACACTGCTAAAACTACAGGTTGCCCAAGGTCACCTTCAAGGCTAAAACGTTGTAGCACCTGCGGCACCCTCTGAGGGTTGCCCCTTGACTGTCTTTGGTACCCTCGAAGGTGCTATTTGACTAATTGGGGTACAATGGGTGACCCATGGAGTGCCCTTAGCAGTGGCGTATCCAGGGGAGGGGGGTGCCAAGGGACCAATGCACCCCCCAAGATTTTGTAAGACTATAAAAAATGGTGGCACCGAATTTTGAAAAAACATGAAACCTTCATGTAAATATGCTTCAGGTTTTTTCAATGAAAAATACTTTATGGACACTGAAATATTGTCATATTTTCTGTTTTCGACAATAAGAAGCAAAACTAATTGTTATTCTGTAATTGTGGAAATGTAAGAGGAAAATGAGCGATGTACCCGCGCCTTATTGTTCTTGCATCATATTCATTTTTGTAAAAAAAAAAAAAAAAAAAACAATCTTTGAGCAACGTTGAATAGAAAAAATTAAATCGAAATACTGCGTTTTTAAAGTTTCACCATATTACTTGATTTTTTTCCTTTCTCATCACAGTGTCGATGTTCGATGTGCACTAGGGTGGGGCGAAAAACAAAAAGTTTTTCAGATCAACTTCTAATGGTTGCCAAAAGTTGTTTTTGGTGATAGTTAGCTTTTGTGCAAAATTTGAGAAAAATCGGTTAATATCTTCAGGGGGCGCTGCGATCGCAAAGTTTTACCATAGCTTTGTTATGGATTTTATGGTTAAATATCAAAAAGAATGCCTTTAGCTATTGTCTTTGCGTTTTTTTTACTCAAAAGATGTTTTCATGCACTAAAAGCATATGAAATGACTTACAAACATTTTATATGATATATTTATATTTTAAAAAAAAATCACTTTTTTTCACGTTTTTGTTTCTTTTTAAATGCTTGAAATATAAATATATCAAATAAAATATTTTTTTGTGAGTTATTTCATGTGCTTTCAATGCATAAATATATCTTATGAGTAAAACAATGCAATGAGATTAGCTAACGGCATTGTTTTTCATATTTTAACCATAAAATCCCGATAAAAGCTATGATAAAACTTTGCGATCGCAGCGCCCCCTGAAGATATTAACCGAGTTTTCTCAAATTTTGCACAAAAGCTAACTATCACCAAAAACAACTTTTGGCAACTATTAGAAGTTGATCTGAAAACCTTTTTGTTTTTCGCCCCACCCTAATGTGCACCCCCCAAAATCAATTCCTGGATACGCCAATGGCCCTCAGACACCCATAACGTGCCACATGGAGCCAAATGGCATGTTCAAGGGTGCCATAGGGAGTCTAGAGGTACCCCTCAGAGTGGTGGTACAACGTTTTAGCCTTGAAGGTGCCTTGGGCAACCTGCAGTTTTAGCAGTGTAGTGGTCAGAGCAGTCTGAGCCTGACGGGAGGGTCCGGTTCGAATCCGGCTCAACTTGGTGAGTAATTATCACACCCAGTAGAGGCATTCGCCGCGTAAAAACAAGCCCGACTCTATATTAACCCTTCGTCGCTTTGGAAGAATAACGCTGCTACTCAAAAAAAATCGAAAAATGACATTTTTATGTCATTTTGCTCAGAAAAATCGCTCTTTATGATGAACAATGTTACAACTCAAAAGTGTCAAAAATATCCGCTAGGGAGCAATTTTTGGAGAACACTGATATAACTCAAACTACCTTCACTCTTTTTAAAATGACGTCATTAGTTAAAATGCCATTGAAGTCAATCATGCTACATTAGAAAAGAGATTAAAATGCGATTTTTTTTAATGCTAGTTTCATTAAAATAGTCGCAATAGTTTTGAGCACAAGCGCGATAGAAGTTTCTGAAAAGTTAAAAATTGCTCTCCTGAAAAATGGGCTTTTTTGAGTTGCAGCGTTATTCTTCCAAAGCGACGATTTGTGCCCAGTGTCCTAAAAACGGGACGCTTGCTAGTTACTGCATGCAAAAACCTGTAATGCGTACATCCTTTTACTGAAGCTGTTTTGCACAAGTTGAATAGTCCTTCTTCTTGAGAAAACCAGTTAGAGCCACTATAGTTGGACATCAGAGTTTATTTATAGACAGCTATTTTCAGACAAATCAGTCAAGCAACGATCCAGCATGGGTAGCCGCAGAAAGTAAGTTTTTTTTTTTTTTGCGAACTTATTTTTTATAAAATTAAACTATTCTAAAATGATTTGCTTAAAATGGATCACAGATGTTTTTTGTCATGTTACTTTGCAAAAGTAAAATCAAGTAAGGTCGTATTTTGCTCACATATCTGCAAAATATCGCATAAACACAAACAGGACGTTGAATAACTTAATAAATATGGCCATGGCGAACTATTTTAAGCCTAATATGTATGTAAACCATTCCAAGTAAGAGTTTTAAGCAGTTAAAAATTGAAAAAAATTGTTGGAAAAAACTTGGGCATAAATGGGTTAAAAGGCCACTTTATAGCTATCTCCCAGAGAATTCGCTTTTGGATTCTCATAATCTTTAATAACATTTTACTCTCGGGTGAGGTGCGACTACCCCTCATTTTTCCCTGTAACCGAGCCTGGACAAAAATCTGGCACTATATCTGTTTCGACTTAACTGTAGGTGGCGTAGTAGCCAACCACTACATAATCCTTGTTTCTTGTTTTTGACCCTTGTATTTGGATATTTGGAATTCTTCTGTTGGGTTTTAGTGATAGGGTCTTGTTTTGCCTTTTTAGAGTGAATCTTGAAATGATGATTAAATTGAAACTTGTTAGAATTATTTACCCATTCTTGTTATGCTTTTAATGTCTTAGTAAGGTAAATTAGGTGTGGTTTTTTAAATCTGAGTCTCTCAAGTAATTTCAACTTCACTGCAAATTTGGACAAGAAAACTTATGAACTTACGATACATTAGCTGAGTGGCTAACTCCTGAGTAGCAAAATAGACAGATATCGTAATTGACACTGCATTTGGGCATCCACCAACTTCTGAGTTGAATAAAAATAGACAAAGTTTAAAAAGTACAAATAAATACCATTAAGAAGAGTTTAAAACTCAGCAAACAGCTGTTTCGGGGCTATAAACTGAAAACCCCATTTACAGTGCATAAAAATAAAAACAAAAAGAGACAAGTGAACGGGGGAAGCTAAGATGAACCAGAATAAATAAGACACATAGAAGTGGGAACCAGAAGCTACTACGTCAGAGGAACAACAGTGACATCTATGCGCGGGGAAAACGTATTGCACAAAGGAATATTAGAGGAAAGCAGAGGCGTAGCAAGGGATGGGCGAATCGGACGACCGCCCAGGGCCTCGCATTTCCACTTCGCCCCAAATTTTTCTCCCTTCGAGCTTTGTTCCGAGACTAAATTTTACAAAGTATTCCCGAATCATACAGTTGAAAACACTATTTTTTCTCGTCAAAAATTAAAACAAACGAAGAGGTCTCGATTCGAACTTCTGTCCGATCCAAGTTTTTCCGAACGTTCGGCGCGCTCTCTTGTTCACTGTCAGTTTTGTCTGCATCTTTATTTGCACTCAATGAAAGAACATCTGGAGCCCCCCAACCTAGAGCCGCTATATAGACAGGCCGACGCATCAAGATTAAGTTTCACCACTTTGGATCCAATTCCTTAACTTTTACTTTCAAATTTTCATTGTTGCGGAGTAGGGTTACCAGAAAAAAGTTTTGGCACATTGCTAAGCTTTGCCAAATCCACGTACCGCTAATAATTGCTCACAGTGAAAAATTACCAAAACGCGATTACTGGCCAGAAAAGACAACCACTCAAACACACAAACACGCGCTGGATCCAAAGTGGTGAAACTTGATCTTGATGCGCCGGCTCGTATATATAGGGGCCTTACCCCAACCTGGCCAGGGGAACAATGTTTCACTAATTTTTTATTTATTTATTTATTTATTTATTTATTTTTTGAAGGCGATGCCATAGATGCATATGATCCCCAAAACAGTCTAAAATCGAAAACACGGATACATTGGTTTTAGAAATTACCAACTGTAGCTTAACAAAAGCATTTTTTTTACACTCAGGGCCTGATTTTAAAAAAGGCCCGAGAGGTGTGGTCTACAAAGCCTGAATTACTGACCAGGCGCCCTGCTTTTTAGGGCCCCAAATGGTTAAAATTAATTTAGCCAATGGCTGAAATTGTGACTTTGAATAGATGGAAACCCAGAAGCAAAAGCGTTGAGTCGAGAGGGAGTGGGGGTGGGCCCATCCCTCATTTTGCTTGACACTTACACTTACTCTTTTAACATGAAGTTTTCCGAAATCAACACGAAAAGCATAGCCAGAAGATCATTTACAGAGTTATTTTCATTTATTTCATCTTAGTAGAATTTCCACACGTTTGGGGTGAGTGGAGGGAGGAATGCAGGTCCTTTGTCAAAAATTTTAATGTTTGACACCTGAATGTTTCAAATATTATGACGAAAATCTTCAAAAAGAATGCTTCGTTTATAACTATTTCTGGAAACCTAAAAGTTAAATTTTAGCTCCAATGTATTTTTTATTGATAGATTACTCCTTAAGTAGACGATTTTTGCACTTAAATAATTATTTTTGCATTACACATAATTTAAACTTTTAAGAAAATCATCGTTTTTACTAAAAAAAACTTGAAACTTCAAGGTAATACCGGCAGACCAAACATTTTTCAATTTCAAAATAGTTTTTTTTTTTTTTAGTAACTATGTGAATATAAAAATCATCGTTTTTACTAAAAAAAACTTGAAACTTCAAGGTAATACCGGCAGACCAAACATTTTTCAATTTCAAAATAGTTTTTTTTTTTTTTTTTTTTTGGTAACTATGTGAATATAGAGACAACATTTTATCAACTTGAAATTTTGAATTTCCAAAAAAAAAAAAAATTCGTGATACACCCTAATGCACAACCGATCTTTTACAGCGTTATATCAATAAATTTCAGAATGAATAAGTATTTATTTACAGTTTTATAAGTTATAAATGTATTTCATAGCTTCATCAAAATATGACAAAAAATTAAATATATCAAGCATTTCAAAGTAGTTCAATCTACCCCAAAATGTATATAATTATTTCATATTGTATGTTTTATCTTAAATATTTTTGAAAGTGTATAATATTTTAATTTTTATGATTGACAACAAGTACGAGAAGGTTTTCTTTTATTATTATTATTATTTTTACACAGAATAGTTGAATATCTTGATCTGGAATCAATCTCTGAACGGGGTAGGGGGGTGGGGGCTCGGGGCCTCGCAAAATTTATTCGCCCAGTCTTTATTTTGTTCTTGCTACGCCACTGGAGGAAAGATTTCCAAATACCAGGGAAAGGGGGTGTGCTCGGCAAATCATTAACTACAGAATTCGAATTTTTCTAGATATAATAAGATTCCCTAAAAACTAAATCAAAAGCGTAGGAACACCCATGCATAATTTTAGCCGAAGAAAAATCAAAATTATGATTACAGGACCAACAGTGTTGAGCATTGGAGGAGCGTTTGCAGTCCTGTTTCTTAACACAATTCTCGTGTTCTTTGATACGGAAATTAAGGGAACGACAGGTCTGTCCAATATATTTAAATTTACATTGACAGGAAATGCTATAAATCCCCCATCTGTCAAGTTCCTGAACAGGGTGTTTAAGTTGGGAAAATTTGAGTTTGTTTAAAGGAGAAAAGGTGACAGAAAAATTAAACTTTTTTGATATTTTAGAGATCTGAATACTAATTCTTGGAAAAAAAAAAGGTAAAACAGAGTTGGAATAGTTCACAGGAGCACGTGTTTGATTTTTATTGGTTGAATTAAATTTCCCTGAGCATAGATGTCACTGTTGTTCCTCTGACGTAGTAGCTTCTGGTTCCCACTTCTTGGGCAGGGATTCAAGTGAAACAGACCATCGCAAATTACAATCGCTACTGGAAATGAATTACATTAGAACGTTTCTTGATAAAAACATCGTGACGTCAGCGTGACGTTTGCCTATGAAAAACGAGCTAGATAAAACGTCACAGCCTACTTGGCGAATAAGAGGAGATCGCTGAGTGCTTGTGAGCTCTTATTGGCTCCACCCGTAGTGACATCATACCAAGTTAAGTTGATGATAATGTAATTCATTTCCAGTAGCGATTGCAATTCGAAGCGATCGCAGTGCTGTTTCACTTGAATCCCTGCCTTGGTGGCTCATTTATTCTGGTTCATCTTAGATTCCCGTGTTCACTTGTCAGTCTTTGGCATGCGAACCTGTCTTTTTCCTTTTATGCATTGCTGATGGGGCTTACAGTTTATAGCCCCGAAACAGCTGTTTGCTGAGTTTTAAACTCTTATTAATCGTATTTATTTGTACTTTTTAAACGTTGTCTATTTTTACTCATTTCACATACTACCAAGTTTTCGACTGCTGTTTTGCAACTTCCGAGCTGGTGACTTTCCATCGCCATTTCGCGCACCCCCCAGGGGTACGTGCACCAAGAATAGAGACCTCCACATCAGATAGGGCAATAATGAACGTGGGAGCTTCTTTCTCACTTAATCAGCTCATCAAACAAGCATCGGGACAAAACAGGTCGTCTTCTCCCCATTGAAAGCACAGCCCATGGCCCCGGGTATAGTGCACGGTAGCACCGAGACAACGGTGGGAGGGGGGTCCGGGATGATTTGCAACTGCTTGCTCCGAACCATCCCATTGTGATCGCTCTCATCAGTGTCTTTTCCCTTTCTTTCTGGAATCCGTAAAATAGCCTCTGCGCGAAAGGTCAATTCTGGATGCGTATAAGATTGTATCGGAAGTGGTTGAAACGATTTTGCCATGGGCAGAAGCGTGCCCTTTCTGTGGCGCGCCTAAGACTTACAATGTGGAATGCAGTACCTTAGGTTGTGTAGTTTTGCTAGCATTTGTAGAGTTGCACGCTGGAACGAAAGGTCAATTCTGAGAGCGTGTAGGATCCTATCGGAAACGGTTGAAACCAGCGGCGTACACAGCAAGGGCGGATCCAGCTTCTGGCAAAGGAGGGGGTCATTTTCGGAAAGGGGGGTCAAAGTGCAATTTTTGGGCAAAAATGGGGGGTTGACAATTTTTTCGTAATATAAGTACCAAAAATGTAATTTTTTGCTATATTTTGTCGGTTGGGGGGGGGTCATGACCCCCATGGCCCACCTTCTGGATCCGCGCCTGGTACACAGGCAAATCATTTCAGGGGGGAGGGGGCTGAGCCGAGAGGAGGGGGCGTAGTACCCCATAAAATGTAGCTAAGAAAAGTAAATGTTTCGAACTTCTGACATCAAAACTAATAAGGAATATTTTTTGTCATCATTATGATTATTGTTGAGAAGTAAAGCGTTTTGATGAAAATAGAAAATGATAAAATTAAAATTTGAAAAATTTTCTTTGTCGAAGAAGGTCTCCTTAAACAAGTGCATGCAATATTGTTGCAAATTTGAACTTCAATAACATTAATTTTGCCATTTATTTTACTATATTTCTAATATAAGGTTTCAATCATACATTTGTTGAAATTTATTTAACAGAATTGGATGAATGAACAAGCATTAATCGGTATTTCTGAAACATATTTGGAATAAGTTTCAACAAAGTTGAATTATTAAATAACCGTACACGTCACATGCAGTAAAACGGAGAGATAAAAAAAAGAAAGAAGAAGTTGAAGGAATTTACTTTTTTTCCCCTTTCTTTTAATTTTGCATCATACTTAATTTTCTTTAAAAAAAACGTCTTGATTTTATCAAGAAAAGAAAAACAAGCGATTTCAGCTTAAATTTTAACAATTTGTTAGGAAAATTTCGGAGGGGGCTGCTGCCCTATCAGCCCACCACGAGTACGCCACTGGTAAAAACGATTTTGCCATGGGCACGGGTGTGCTCTATGTTGGGTCAAAAGGAAGCTTCAGGACTAATACAATGTGCATTGTGGAATGCATTACATTAGGTGCTAGTAGTTAAGCTAGCATTTGTAGAATTACGTGTACAAATAAATCTAAACACTTTCTCTCCCCCCCCCCCCTTCGTGAATCGCTTTACATTGTACCATTCTTCTTTTTCTTAAAAAAAAACTTATTCTCAGCTTGCGGGACTTTTTTTTTTTTCTTTTCAGATTTTTTGAAATTTGTGAACTTCCAGGTTTTATTCTGACCAAAACTTTGAAAATCGATAGAAGGACAAAGGAGTTCAAAAAGTATGAACTGACAGAGCCACACACAAGTTTAGACTAGAAGGGTTCCCAGAAAAGCGTTTGGCCTTAGACTCTCTGCATATATCTTAATCGCCCACCCCTTTCCCCCCAATAAAGGTCAATTCTGAGTGCATATTGGATCCTATCGGACGTGGTTAAATTATTTTGCCGTGGGCACTTTTTCTATGGTGCACCTAAAAGAAGCTTCAAGACATGTGCAATGTGGAATGTATTACATTAGGTGCTAGTAGTTATGCTAATGTTATGCATAATCTTTATATCACTGGAGCCGCTAGGAAGGTGGGTCCGGGCCTACCTAGCTAAAAATGTTCTGCAGAAAATCTGCCAAAAAAAAATGAGTACATTTGGAACCCAGAATCTACTACAAAAAGCTAAATATTTTTTTTTGTGGATGATTTCGGAAAAATATGATTTCCAAATATACCCACGATCTTTTTTGCTAAAAAAAAAAACTTAAGATTCATTGAAAAATTTATTTATTTTGCAGATATTCTGCATGTGTGGCACTAAGGCCTGTGACCTGGACCAAAGACAAGTGGTGAAGTCCTCCATCCCACTTACAAGCAGGATAATAAGGACTACCTGTAAGCGCCTGTATTACACACAACCCCGAAGACGCATGGCCGGGTGTCTCAGGGGGGCGGAGCCTGTAAATCAGGCTTTGACAGCGGAGGGCCGTAATGGCCATTAGCGGCCCGTGGGAAAACCGATTTCCCCGACAATTGTTTTACGATCATGTTCTCCTGTATTGACCTTTCCGCCGGGGGGCGAAATGGGGTGAAATACTTCTTCCAGGAGCCCACCGGTGGGTGGTGGAAGAGGCCCCGGGGCCCCTTTGTTGGGTCCCTCGCTTTTTACTATCTAATTCCTGGTGCCACTGTGCCCGTCGCTCGCAGTTCCCTATGACAAGGCTGTAAAAACCTGGTGTAAAACTTGTGCAAAAGAAAAGGACGACATTCTATTAGAGTGCAAGAAAGGGGTGCTGCTCGGTTGATGGCTTTTCTGATTTGTAACAACAAATATTGAGAAGATTTTTATTGCTGGCTGGATTCACTTTTCTTCAAATATTTTCGGTTCCAGCTGTGTCCAAAGGAATATTGTGCTTTGGCAAATGACTCTAGCTACAATCAGACGCAGACAGTAGTGTCAAAGGGCCAGTCTTTATTTAACTGCAATATTTGGCACGTTATCCTCATAAGCTCACGAAATCCTGTATTCTAGAAACTTACAACTTCGAGAAAGAGATTCCATGTAACAGCAAAGAAGGTGTCTAGACAATACATTTTAACCCATTTATGCCTGACATTTTTTTTTCCAAAGATATTTTGTATACTGGTTACAAACAGTGTTTAATGGACAGGAAAAATAATAAAAAAATATTATGTAAAAAATATTTTTTTTATTAAGGAAAGAAAAATCGTCCCTTAAAAGTTACGATAGACCCCAGAGGGTACATACTTTTTTTACTAAAATGTTTTTCTGCCTACGATATAATATTTAAAAAGACATTTTATAAGAAGAAATAAAATCAGCAATTAACATAAACTGGGAAGCTGGGAATAACTTTGAAAACTTAGCTTTTTTTCTTGAGATTGTGAACGATGTGATTTTTGATAAAGATCATATTAAAACTGCTACAGAACACACTTTACAATGGTTATGTGCTGCAATCTGTTAATAACGAATTGAAACAATACCAAGGTACTCATTGAACACTATTATTTGGTTGAAATGTTCATTTGAGGGAAATTCAGACCCTTTTTTGGACCGTCCCTAAAAAGGGACGCTAGGCATTAATGGGTAAAGCTATATTTTACTGGCTTTAAACGATGCTTACCCAGTTCGAAACTCAACATTTTCAGGCCAAAACATTATGTGACGCTTTTAGAGAATAGCTAATAGTTCAAGTTTTGGCGACACCATATCCTTGAAGCTTGAAGATTATTAACACATTTGAATCATGATAACGATTAAAGGATGTAAAACAACGTTGAAAAGCACAACTGTGTAGGAATACTGCAGACACACGTGTTTCGGCATTACAAGGAATGCCCTTTTCAATGCAAAACTATGAGCTTATGCAGGGGTGCCCACGCGCCATCAAAATTTTCGGGGGTGGGATTTTTAACTTTTTTATTTTTTGTTTAAATTACTTTTTTTTAATTAAATTATATACTTTTTTAAATGTAAATTATTCATTAATTTATTTTTTTAATTAAAGTTATTTCTTTTATTTATTTATTTATTTTGTGTGTGTGTGTGTGTTCTTGGAAAAAAGAGCGATTATATTCTGCGCATAATTAGTACTTTAAAAAATTACCAATACACACAAAAAAAATTTTTTAAATATAAATAAATAATATTTAAAAAATAAATAAATGATATTTAAAAAATAAATAAATAAAAATATTTAAAAATATAAATAAATAATATTTAAAAAAAAAAATAAATGATATTTAAAAAATAAAAAAGATATTTTAAAAAATAAATAATATTTAAAAAAATAAATAATATTTAAAAAAATAAATAATGTTTAAAAAATAAATAAAATAAAAAAGAGGGATAAAAATCACAATAGGGTTGTGTAAAATTTTGGGGGTTAATTTGCGCCATTGAGTTTGGGGGGGATGGGCACCCCTGAGCTAATGGATGTATAGACATCACTTTTGTGGGACGCCTGTGCATCCATAAGTTCACATTTTTGCATTGAAAAGGGTGTTCCTTGTAACGCCGAAACACGTGTCTGCAGGGCCCGATTAAGATATCACGGGGCCCTAGGCCAAATACTTTTTTGGGGCCCCCTGTACTGAGACTTAATGATTTTAGGCATAGGATAAAACAAATTTAGACATTGACTACAGCAATTTTATCCATTTGGGGGCCCCTAAATTGAGTGGGGGCCCCAGGCCACGGCCTAGTTGGCCTATTCAGTAATCAGGCCCTGCGTGTCTGCACTATTTCTGCGCATTTGTGTTTCAAAACGTTGTCTTATATCCTTTTATTTTCATGCACAAAGGTATCTATTTCATTTATGATAACGAAACGAATTTCTATTATTAATAACCATCCCATAATTCTTTTTTCCAGAAATCATCGAACTTTGAGCTGAATAGCCTCATTTGTAGGAAATTTAAATTTACTTCTAATTCTCAAAAATGCTCAGAAAATTTGCAAAATTAAATTTTTAATTCGGAGATAATTGTAGAAAATCTGTAGAAATTCTTCATCAATGAAACTTAAAATTACGCTAGACAACGCTAAGATTTATTTACTTTTACTAACTTAAGTTCAAGGGTATATGGTGTTACAAAACTTGAAGAATTGGCGATTTCGTAAAAGCATCACCTTTTTTTTTATGTGCTAATAAATATCGACATCGGCATTCTAGCATCTAATCAATATTCTTTTGAATATCTGAAACTGAAAATTATGTCAAACATACCTTTATAGCACTTAAAGCTGATTTCTAAAAGCAAAATATACCCCTCTCATCAGATGAAATGGACACGTAAAAAGTAAATAAACGAGTGAATAAAGTTTTGTCGCACCTTTTAAAGAATGTAACTGTTATAGTTCTTCCGTAGAAAAAGTCGCAATCGTTTTCAAAAGAAAAAAAATAAATAAAATAAAAGTACAAAGAACATCAAAACACATTTTATCAAAGAAAGAAAAAAAACCTCGTTCGTTAATAAAATGTCTCGAATTTTATTTTTAATCCGTTGCCAGTTGTTAAATATGAATAAAGAATAAAATGCTCTAGTGAATGAACAATTTTTGTAATCAAAAAAAAAAAAAAAATATCGTCTGCCAAAAAATAAATAAATAAATAAAAATAATAATAATTAATTAATCAAAAAAATGAATAAATAAACAAAAAATCGTCTGCCCAGTCAGTCATTTTTTTTTATGAGCCTGCATTTCCGCCATGTTTGAGGAGTCGGAATCAGAGTCCTCACAGAAGATTTTTCAGAAAAGTACTTAACATACATTTTTTATCAAAACCGTTTTCTTACAAAGTTAGTTTGAAGGAAATCCGCCTTTAAGTTCAGAATCAACATTCAATTTAAATTTCCCAGTAGGCGCTCATGTTAAAAAAATTTCTGAACGATTCATCATTGAACGAAAAATGGTTCAAATTGAAAAGTGAAATATGGGAATGAGTCTCTCCGAGATCTTTCGAACAAAAAAAAGTTTATTCAATTCAGACGGTTCACTTAAAAGTTATTAGGTGGAGAAAGGTTGCTTGAACGGTTCAATGTTGAACGAAAAAATGTTCAGATTGAAAATTTAAATACGGTAATGAAGTATCCTTGCCGAGATCTTTCGAACAAAAAAAAGTTTGTTTAAATCGGACTGTTCACTCAAAAGTTATTAGGGGTGACAGCTTGTTTGAACGGTTCAATGTTGAACGAAAAATTGTTCAAATCGAAAATGTAGATACGGGAATGAAGTATCCTTGAAAAGATCTTTCGAACAAAAAAAAGTTTGTTCAAATCGAACTGTTCATTCAAAAGTTAGTATCGCGGGACCGGTTGTTTGAACGGCTCAAAGTTGAACCAAAAATTGTTCAAATCAAAAAATCAAATATGGGAATGAGCTGTACTCGCCGAGATCTTTCCAACAAAAAAAAAAGTTCGTCCAAATCGGAATGTTCATCCAAAAGTTATTAGGGGGGGGGGGACAGACAGATCGACAGACCGACCGACCGACACACAAATTCCCCATCTCAATACCCTACTTTCAAATTTTTAATTTTTCGATATTCATATGCATTAAGCTACTTTTAATGCTTTTTTCGTCTTTCTTTTATTTTTAACGGGAAAGTCGGCTAAAAAACGTCATTAAGGTGTACTTCTCATCATAAAAAAAAAAAAAAAAAATCAGAAAGTTTACGGAACTATACCAGTATTCAAACTTCAAAGTACAACAACCTTACGGTTTACTCACTTTTGCTTAAACAACTGTATCCAATCGTGTTTGTCATATTTTTATACAGGGGAATTCGGGAGAAATTTGAAATAGTTAAAATAGCTTAACTGTTTCAGAATGACAAAATTACTTTACAGAAAGAAGAAGTTATCTACACTGGCAGAAAAAAAAATCCCAACACCAAGAAAAAAATTACTGTAGAGTAATGAAATTTGGGTAATGCAATTATCTAGTTAACATGTTTAATTTATTAAATGCACAAGATCACTGTCTAATTTAAGCTCAGGATAATGCTGTGCAAATGTGAAATTATGTTACCTTAATAGCCGGTGTAACCAGAATTTTGAAGGCAGGCCTGCAAGCTTGCATGAATTGTGTCATACAGGTGCCGAATGTCACTTAGTGGTATGGAGTGCCATGCTTGTTGCACTTGTTGTGTCAATACTAGGACAGACATTGCTGACTGTAGTTGATGCTGGAGTTGCCGTCCAAAGATATCCCATACGTGATCAATAGGAGACAGATCTGGTGATCTTGCAGGTCATGGTAACATGTCAACACTCTGTGGAGCCAATTGCGTTACAGCAACGGTGTGAGGGCGAGCGTTATCCTGCTGGAAAACTCCCCCTTGAATGCTACTCATGAAGGGCTATACTATAGGTTGAATAACCAGACTGACGACAAATTCGCAGTCAGTGTGTTTGGGATAACCACAAGAGTGCTTCTACTGTCTTGCTCCCGAGACTATGACTCAAGGTGCAGGTCCCGTGTGTCTAGGTCGCAGACTGCTTGGATGCAGGCGGTCCCCTGGATTCCTTCTGACCAACATACGACCATCACTGACACCAAGATAGAATCTGTTTTCATCTGAAATTACAACAGATCTCCGCTCCGACCTCCAGTAAGCTCTGTCTTGATACCACTGCTGTCGCAAACGGCAACGGTTTGCAGTCAATGGAATACCGGCTGCAGGCTACCTGGCTCGGAGCTGTCCTTGAAGTAAGCGATTTCGTACCATTCTTTGGGTCATGACGGTACCAACTGCAGCTCGAATATCAGCCAAAAATTGGCCCATAGGAAGCGTTCAGACGATACGCCACAGAATCGATAAAGCAAAGCAATTGAACTTTTTATTTTTCATTGTGTTAGTGATTTATATCAAGAAGTAATGCAAGTATTCAGAAAACATTTTGGTTGTAGAATGGTCTTAAAGGGCGAGATGCTTATTCATTTCTGGCGTTAATCAGCTCAGACATGGCACTGTATCTTCGTTACAATCAGTATTTAAATGTGGAGTTGAATATGATACCATTTTTCCTCTTGACATTTCACCTCCCTTTCACCACCCAGTTGTTACAAAGAAAGCAATAATTCCATGAACGAGCGTGCCCTGTTCTGTTCTTCAATGCGTCTCTAATTTGATTTCAAACGTCCCCAACCTACTCTTTAAAAATGTTCTAGAAGAAAACTGTCGGCTGCGTTGTGATTAAACGGTATTCCGTTTTTGCAAAAGGGAAAAAAAAGCCTTTACAGCAAATTTATTTGTTTAATTTCTTTGTGTGATAAAAAAAAAGAAATAATCCTAAATATAGTTTAAAAAAACTAAAAAATACGCTTTTAGAGTAAATCAAATTCAAAAGAAGATTTTCAAAACTGTTGAATATCCGCAAAGTTTGCTTGCACTTATAATATGCATTTTGTGGACGATCGATTCCGAACTCAGAATTAATAGCAAATACACTTATTATACATCAACATGCAATATAGTTTAGCCTTTTACTTTTAAGTTTGTAAAGAATGCGAATTTTATCTTTTATTCAGAGTTACATGCATACATACAAACAAACAAACAAACCCACATGTGAAACTAATAGAAGCGTATGAAAAAGGAAAAAATTTAGTGTCCCTGGGCCCTAAGTACAGCCCCGAAAAAACTATATCATTACTTCGGTACTGAAATAATTTAAGCTTTAGAAGAAATCAATTTAAGTACATTTTTGTTAATAAATTAAGCTAATTTTCTAAACTGCTACGTTTAAAAAAAGTTACTAAACAGGTGTGTTTATCATATCGTGATAAGCTTATTAGTAAAATTGAGCTACATAATTAAGCTGCATTGAATTTGTGAATTACTGGCTACATTAAATCTGTACTATGCACTTAGCGTCATTTTGGAACGGCTATATTTTGGACTGGTGACATTTTGGACCGGCGGCATTTCGGACCGGCGACATTTTGGCCCGGCGACATTTTTGACCGGCGACATTTTTGACCGGCGACATTTTGGGCACGCGACATTTTTGACCGGCGACATTTTGGCCCGGCGACATTTTGGGCCCGCGACATTTTGTATCTGCGACATTTTGGCCCGCGACATTTCGGCCGCTACATTTTGACCCCAAACACTGTAAAAGCAACAGTCATTTTTTACAGTGTACTCTTGATATGGAAAAAGTTGAGTATTCCATGTCTAGTGATCCAACTTTTTTCCCTTACATTTTTGTATTTCTTTCAAATTTGGCTCATCAATTGTACCTCTTGAGGTAATCAAAAGTCTCAATTTTTAGATTTTTATCTCTATTATTTTTTTATTTATGAGACTTTGAACTTTGGAAAAACCCTCGTTTTTCCATGGATGAGGGAACATAAAAGGGACCATAACTCGGCACCAAATATAGATAGAACGATTTGGTAAATGGCATTTTAAAGTACGTTAGTTGCCGCTTAATCTGATATGCAACATGACTAATTTGATAAAAATTTTATTTTTTTAAATGAAATTTAAATTTCAAATTTAAATTTCTCAAAAAACATATAATGAATTTTTTCAAAAAATTCTCAAAAATTCTTGTGTATTTTACCTTTGTTTGTACAAATTTTTAGGTTGGGATCTCAATGGGATCATATTTTTTTGAATTTTTAAATAAAATTGTATAGGAAAAAAATGATATTTTTTAGATTCTATTTATTTAAATACTAAGTTCTCTTGCTTGTGATGGTCTAAAAAGTAGTAAGTAAACATGACTATGCTTGAAGTGAGCTGGCATGAGCTTGTAGATTGGTCAGGTTCCTCCCCCTCCCCTCCCTCCCCTGCACAACCACTCTTTTTTATTTCAAAACTATTCAAAATGCTTTTTTTTTTAAATTGATACAAAATGAATAGTAAACTTATTTAAAGTTGGTAAATGGGTTCCCTTATAACTAGACGAAGTATCCCCTCCCCCACCCAAATATACCATTAACACTATACTAATATGACGTCAACCTGGATGAATGAGGATTATTTCACCTAGTATATTGTTTTTCAGACGAAGTGTTCTTTTCGATCTGAACTTCACAAAGTGTACTTCCATTCTATACCTGAAATTTAACTTATGATTGATTTCATCTCGTACCCGAGCACCAATCTTCAATTTTGGAGGGAGGAAAGAAATGGTTCGCCCCAAGATCATAGCAAACAGCAAAATAAGCAGTTTCTCCTTGTTCTCATTGTTTTTTCTATTCTTTTCGCACAAAACTGAAAAGAAATCAAAATATCAGATCATATGTCTGTGTCCCCATAACTCTCTTTCCGCATTATCTAGTGTGCAGCTGTTATTTATTTGTTTTTAATTGTTTGTTTTCTTTTTCATTTTGTTGTAAAGGAGAGTAATGCAGCAAGATATATCTATATACATATATTAAAATCAATTATAGATTAAACAAACACTGCTTTTTTGAGCATAACCTCTCATGTTGTTTAACTTCTTTACAGATTGCCCCCCCCCCCCCTTCCTTACCCTACCTTCACTCTCCAGACTTTTTTTTTTATCATCCCCCTCCCCCATTTCAAAGCCTTAGTCTCTACTGATGTATGGTAGTGTTTCAGTTTGTTCTGTTTGTTACTCTTGCTTATTAGCTCATGAGCTTTGTCCAATAAGAGAAAGGAAAGGCAGTGATGGGGACTGACGTATGACCTGATACTTTGATTTATTTTCAGTTTTTTGTGAAAATAATGGGAAAACATTATGAGAACAAGGGGAAACAGTGCTATTTTGCTGTTTGCTATGATCTCGAGGCGAACCTTTTTTTTTCTCCCTCCAAAATTGAAGATTGGTGCTGGGGTAGGGGATAAAATGAATCGTAAGTTTAAATTCAGATATTGAATGGAAGTGCATTTTGTGAAGGTCGGATTGAAAAAGAAACGCTTCGTCTAAAAAACAATATATACCTAGGGTGAAAATAATCCTCAAATCAATCCCCAGGTCAGACGCCTTTTTAGTATAGCGTTAATGGTATATTTGGGTGGGGGAAGGGCTGTACTTCGACTTGTTATAAGGAAGTCCATTTACCAACTTGAAGTTTACTATTTATTTTGTATCAGAGAGGCTTTTTTTTAAACATTTTGAACAGTTTGGGGGGGGGGGATGGTTGGGCCGGGAAGGGAGGGGGGGGGGAACTGACCAATCTACAAGTTCATACCAGCTCACTTAGGGTAAAAATAATAGTCAATTCAATCCCCAGGTTATAGACCTCATATTAGTATAGTGTTAATAGTATATTTGGGTGGGGGAGGGGGATAATTCGTCTAGTTATAAGGAAACCCATTTACCATTTTTAAATAAGTTTACTATTCATTTTGTATGAAAGAGTTATTTTGAAAAAATATTTTAAACATTTTTGAAATAAAAAAGAGTGGTTGTGCAGGGGAGGGGGGATGGGGGAGGAACCTTACCAATTTATAAGTTCATGCCAGCTCACTTCAAGCATAGTCATGTTTACTTACTACTTTTTAGACCATCACAAGCAAGAGGACTTCCTATTTAAATAAATAGAATCTAAAAAATATATAATTTTTTCCTGTACAATTTTATTTAAAAATTCAAAAAATATGATCCCATTGAGATCCCAACCTAAAAATTTGTACAAACAAAGGTAAAATACGCAAGAATTTTTTTAAAAAATTTATTATATGTTTCTTGAGAAATTTAAAATTTAAATTTCATTTTAAAAAAATAAAATTTTTATCAAATTAGTCATGTTGCATGTCAGATTAAGCGGCAACTAACGTACTTTACCAAATCGTTCTATCTATATTTGGTGCCGAGTTATGGTCCCTTTTACGTTCCCTCATCCATGGAAAAACGAGGGTTTTTCCAAAGTTCAAAGTCTCATAAATAAAAAAATAATTGAGATAAAAATCTAAAAATTGAGGCTCTTGATTACCTCAAGGGGTACAATTGATGAGCCAGATTTGAAAGAAATACAAAAATGTAAGGTAAAAAAATTGGACACTTGACATGGAATGACCTCATGAGGTTAAGTATCGAAAAAGATTGATTTAAATAAGATTTCATTAAAACAGTTACACAGGGTTTGGGGAGGGCAACCCAAGCACGTCATGTACTGTACATCGCCCCTTTTAAATTGTCAGGACTTTTTTATTGGTCATCAGATCCTTCGTTCATCGTAATTTAGCATAAGAATTATACTCCTCTTAGCCGTTGGACCGCGCAACATCTCAATGTTTCGAATGACTTTTTGATGCAGTAAAAAAGTAAAATGCGTGAAACCCCTCTTAGCGAGCCGCCTTGACGGCGAGTAGTTTGTTGAAACATTCCTCACTACTTTTACCCATTAATGCCTGACATTTTTTTCCCAAAGACATTTGTAACCAGTATAAAAATACTGGTTACAAATAGTGTTTAATGGACAGGAAAAATAATTTAAAAAATGTCATGTCAAAAATAATTTTTTTATTAAAGAAAAAAAAATACTCTTTAGAAAGGGAGGATAGACACCAGAGGGTACATACATTTTTTACTAAAAATTTTTTTCTGCCTGCGATATAATGTCTAAAAAGACATTTTATAAGAAGAAAAAAAAAGCAGCTATTAACATAAACTGGGAAGTTGGGAATCATTTTAAAAAACTTAGCTTTTTGTCCTGGAGATTGTGAACGATATACTTCTTGATACAGATCATAATAAAACGGCTACAAAACACTTTTTAATGGTTATGCGCTGCAATCCATTAATAAAAAATAAAACAATAGCAAAGTTTAATTGAACACTATTATTTGGTTGAAATGTTCATTTTTGGTAAATTCAGACACACTTTTTGAACCGTCCCTAAAAGGGGACGCTAGGTATTACTGGGTGAAGAGCGCGAAGCGCCCGTGCCACGCATCTAATTTTATCATGAATTTTGTTATAAGTATTTTCAAAAGCTTTTTCCGTGGTTCATCTTATTTCTGCATACTCCACAAATTCATTATTACTATCAAGGTCTACCTGTGCCACAACAAGAAACAGACCCCACAGAAAACCCGCATGAGAATAAATAAAGCAGAGCCGCAGTTGCTTGTTAATAGCTTAATAAAGAGCCACCCCACTGCCACAGAAGATCTACAACCTCTTAAAAACAGGAAAAATGGGCACCATCTGAACTGAAACGAACAAATTCCTCCGTTGCGCGGTACCGCGCAAAGGGGGGGGGGGGCATTGCAAATTCCCTTCTCGCTCCGTTGGCGGGAATCCCAGCTTTTGTAATCCACAGCTCGTAAACAATGATTTAAGTTGGGAGAAAATTACGCCGCAGTCTTCTCCGAAATTTATAGGCTTCGAAAAAGGAATTAAAGAAAAGCGCTCCTTACCCCCTTAGAATGCTCGGGAGCGGGCAGGTCTGTTGCCCGTGCAATACGTCATGTTAGACTTGGACACGCCTATCTATATATATAAAAATGGATATATGTCCATTATTGTATATATATATTGTATGTTTGTTCCTAGGGATGCACCGATAAGCAAATTGGCCGATTACCAATTACCGATTAATCGGCAGTTGATAATCGGCCGATTAATCGGTCAAGCCGATTAATGATTAAAATGGTTGTTTTCAGTACTACCAATTTCACCATTACAGTTTTTTCTTCGTTTTTTTTTTTACAATTCTAACTTTTGAAATAGTTCCTAATTTTTTCTTCCACTTTCCTAATTTTCCCAAAATAATTTCAAAATTTTATCAAATTTCTCTGAACTAATTTTCATATTCTTGTCAATAATATTGCATTAACACATTGCTAATTATGTAAACTAGACATGAAAATTCAAAAAAAAAAAAGAAGGGAAGTTTGTGTGGTGAGCAATCCAATTTTGAAGTTCTTTCAGTTTCAATTTTTCAATTATTAGTAGCTATGTAATTCAAGACTTTTATTCTTTGTGAAAATGGAAGATTATCTAAAAGCAAGGAGAAAAGTATCGACGCATGAAAAATGTTGCTACACTAACTATGTGTATTTTTATTCAAAA
>JAXGGA010012805.1:0-37459 GCA_038373865.1 Uloborus plumipes | reverse complement strand
CTTTTAGAAATAAGTCCATACTATGATATTACACCGAAAAATAAGTGAAATAATAGTAAATCAAACCAGAATTCTGCCATTAGTGTCACTCCCCTGGCAGCGCATTTTCCCCTGGTATCGATAACCCCCCCAAAAATTGAAATTTCGTCTGGCCCTTACCACTACAATCATAAAAATAACGGCTACTAGTGATATGGGTGATTCTACGGTCAATGCGTTTTTTGTGTCCCCAAAGAAAAAATAATCTGTTTAACTTCCCACTCATTATATCACTAGTAGCCGCTGTTTTTATGATTGTAATGGTAAGGGCCAGACAAAATTTCAATTTTTGGGGGGTTTATCGATACCAGGGGAAAATGCGTTGCCAGGGGAGTGACACTATTGGCAGAATTCTGGTTTGATTTATCATTATTTTATTTCTTTTTCGGTGTGAAATCAGAGTATGGACTCATTTTTTTAAGACCTGTATTCAAAAAAAAAAAATTTCGTATTGTAATAAAATAAAAAAAGTCAATCGTGAAAACACGATATGTTACATACAAGTCGCACCTCAGATCCCAAATAAAAATACTTTCCGCATTATTTACGTTCATTCAAATTGCTTTCATAGGGGCAATTAAGAATAAAAATGAAATTAATTACGCTCATAACACAGTTTTAATGTATATTTACCCTTTTTTAAAACAAAACTACCAGAGGAGTGACGCCAGAGAAGTGACAAAATCACACATTATCTATAAAAACAACATCACGCGTTCTTCTTACCAGTACTTCACGTAAACCGTGAGGTCTGCACACAATGAGCATTGCATTATACATACGCGCACTTATGTAACAATGAAATATAAAAAGTTATACTGACCAGGGGAAATACTACAGTGACTGGCACAGTTCGCTTTGAGGCACTTTCAATGAGAACCGATGCAATAATATTCGACTTTTTTAAAAACCTCTTAGCTCACGTTTAACTTTACTCAGTATTACACTGGTTATTCGCAATCAACTTCATCCTTATGCATTTTTTATGCTGAATTTCAGTCTTTGAAGTTCGCCAGGTGAGGGTGACACTGTTGATATGGCCCGTTAAAAAGTGTATTTTTTTAAATAATAATAAATATTTTTTCAATGTTAAATGACAAAATATGTTTCTCCGTTAATGTAAGTGTATGATTATGGCAAAAAACATTATGCCAAGTTAGCAAAAATTGAACGTCGAACATGTTTGTATAAAAACTAGTATTTGGACAGGCCAGGGGAGTATACATTTATGACTGTTTTCAGCTATAAATGCTAGAATAAAATAATTGTAGTGAATTAATTGGGTGGTCCATATAAAAGATAATGGTCTGTAATGCTTAAGCATACAAAAACATTAATGAAATCAGTTTTACTAGAAGTTTTTCCATTGGCCGTCTGAATTCAAATAGCGTAGAATCACCCATATAATGAGTGTGAAATTAAACAGATTATTTTTTCTTTGGGGACACAAAAAACGCATTGACCGTAGAATCCCCCATATATTCATTTTGGTCACAATTTAAACAATAGTAAATAAACAATTGTTTGGCGCAGTATAGCCCGTAGGGGCTCTTGCGCCAGTAAAAACAAATCAACCAACCAACTAAAATACTCAGTCCGGACAGCCAATTATCAGTTTACAGAGAATCGCCCATAACAAAATGATGAAATTCATCTTCTAAAGTGCAAGCATCAATGTCATTGCTATACATGTTCTTTAAACGTTTAAGTGATTCTTTTCTTTTTTCTAGTGATGTGTTTCGCTCAAAGAAGATTTAAAATGTTTCAAGCATAACATCATATGTTTTAGCTCTTAGTGATAGCTGTGCTTTTGTACTGTCACACATGACAAGAAAAGAATTCACTTTGAAATGGTTTCTTTTAGAAAACTCGTGACCTTCCGTTTTGTTTTCACCGAAAAAAAAAATTTCTTTTTCGACGTCTGCAAGTTGGTGTTGGTACACCTTCATCCTCGTCAAACGTTAACCCTGAGATCTCTGTTGCTTCTTTTTCAATTTTTTTGAATTCGTTTCGATATTTTGCAATAAAACTTTCAAGGGGTTTTAGTAAATTGCCCCCCCCCCCTTTCAAGAATTCGCACTTCATGGGGGGCCTCTTGCTTGGATATCTGAAAGCCAGAGCCATAAGCTAACAAAACATTTTTAATACTTTTAAACTTCTTTTGTATTTTATTATGAGTTTTTTTTTATTTTTTAGAATTGGTTTTCTTTGATAGTCTGCTGCTTTCTCTAATAATTCCAGTCACCCCAAAGCACCTGCATTAGAATCTGCAGGTACGTATATCGTTCTATTTTTTGGCGCCCTTTTAGTGGGCATCCTGCATTGTATTGTGCAATCCTAAAAACATCCATCCGTTCTTCAGCTTGGATTACTTCCAGCAACATGCAAACGGACAGATGTTTACTAATTGTGAGTTTATTTAATCGATTATTAAATTCCTCTGTTAGATTATTAGTGCGGTTCCCGCCGTTTAATGTGGAGTTATAAGCATTCCACATTGATGGTGGAAACAACGGCGGGGACCTACGGAGTTTTATTTTACCTCCCTTTGCCGGAGAAGTTTTCTTGAACTTCCTGGACACATGAGTCTCTTCGAAGTACAAAATCAGGGCCAGCGAGTTCAGGGGGACCTCTTGCTTGAATCTCTGAAAGCCAGCTTTAATTTCAGAGGCTGGCCAAAATGCCAGAGCCGTAAGTTTCCCCACAAATGTCATGAATTCCGGGTCTGTTCTATACTGGCGAGTGATTCCCAGACTCAGTACTTTTCGCCAGATGCTCTGGCACAAATGGAAGTAGCAAAGTTTCATTTCGATGCTACTTCCAAAAGTGTTTTTAAATGCCATCATGGCAGAATATTCCATCCAGAAGTCCATGATGACATTGGCCGAAGAAAGGTTAAATCCTTTTCCTGCAGCTGCTTCTAGAATAGAAAGGATTCCTTGAAAACAATTTGATAAATATTTGAAAGTGGCTCCAAAAATAAATTGATGAAATAAAACTCATGTTAAGAATCTTTAATTGTTTTATTCTTAAAACCAAATGCTTTTATTTAAAAGCACACTATTTAAGCATAAATATATTATTTGATTAATATAAGATATCCAACGAAATAATAAGACAACTTAATAAAGACAACTTATTTTTCTATGATGAAAAATTGAGCTTGATGACCACATACTCACTAAAAGACAAACAAGACTTCCGTTAGAAATTCTCCAACATTAAAGTCTTAAAACGTGACGAAACTAGAGAGGTTTGACTCACTTTTTACAAAAACATTTTTCTATTTTTTTCTAAAGTTCAAAAAATTTCCACATTAACACTTTTTTCATACGATGTCTGGCAAACGTTATGTTGTTATTTTTTATTTCAATTATGCATTAACTAGCTGCTTGGCCCGGCGCTGCACGGGCTACCACTAAACAAAAAATTAACTTTAATCTTACTAATTTTTTTTCCAAAGATTCTTTTATTTTTGCATTTCCCCGTGTAATTTGTACTATATTTTTACCATTTACATATCATGGCGTGATGTAATTTAAATAGTTTTTTAATAAATTGTTGTCTAATTAACGCGGGTGAAACCACGGGGCACAACTATGCCCTGATAAAAGTTATTGAAGTAACAACTCATATCCCCATCCCCATTATAATGCAAAGGATTTCTCATTTTTCGTTCAATTCTATTAATTTTTCTCTTCAGAGGTAGCTCGTGCAGCCCCGGGTCATGCAGCTGGTGTACTAATATTTACATAAATCTAAAATAGATGAGGCAAGTGACAATCAATGAAAAATATTAAACTTCATTTGGGTGCTTTAGGATAATGGTTATACTTTTTTAGTAATAAGAATTTTGTGAGTATAATGAAAATGAAGTAATAGGACAATAATTTTTGCAGGTAGTTTATGAAATAACAGTTGCTCGGTAAAGAACAAAAATGAAAAGTATTGGTTACTCCGTGAAAATGAATTTAATTATAAATAAGGCGGAAGAAATTCTCCACTTTGTGAGCAGAAAGCTTAGAACTAAAGACATAGCTTCCGAAAATTTGCATGATAAGAATTAGAAAAAGACGGTGATGCTTTCTACAATATGCTAATACATGAGGCAGGGGGCAATTAATGGTCACAGGCATCGAAAAAACAAAGCAACGTAAAGAGACGTTTTTAAAATGTATCTTCAACTCCATCATGATATCGTCATCCCATTAAAAATTGAAGTAAAACTTCGCGGAAAACAATATTTTTTGTGCACTCCATTGCAGCCATTGTTTTTCTTATTTCTTTGTATCCAGTACCAAAACTTGGACACAACGCTTGGACGTTGCTCGCGAGAAAGCAACATACAACATTCCATGCGAAAAGACGGGTTGAGGTTAATATAGCCCTACTTATTGCAGACTCTGGCATTGTGACTTATTTATCGTCATTGCAAAGGCATGTCGGGCAGAAATTGTCTTCTTTTAAGCTGGGAAGGTAAACTGCTGTCGGACGGAGAAAGTGATAATGGGAATGAAAACTCGTGAGCCTTTTGTGTTCCTGGTCAGAATTTCGGTATCGATGACGTTGGACACAAGTTTCCTTAGAATCAAACGCGGCCCGTTACATAGCCCGGATGACGGATTTGAATTTCAGAATAGCATGACGATGGCTCCCTCTTTTAGGTTGGTTGGTTGATTTTTGCTCCTCAAGAGCCCCTACGGGCTATACTGCGCCAAACAATTGTTCATTTAATAATGTTAAAATTGTGACCAATATGAATATAAAAACAGAAAATGGATACAAAAATGCATGGTAAAATACAAAATCGAAACTTTCCCTTGAATGAAATGTTGTATTTAAAAATATGGGCACAACAATTACGTGTTATGTCATTAAGTCAAATAAGTAAAAAAAAATTACATACACAATGGTACGAAACAAGTACAGACATGAAACATATTCTTTTAGGTTGAGAACGTGTGGCGGCATTTCGGAGGGAGTTAGTGTAATTACAAAATCTAGTTGCAAGTTGTTTTGTTCATCTTGAACCTCAAAGATGCTGCTGTCAGTTTGCTCTGTCCCGGAAGTTTTTTCAAAACCTGCTCATTTAGTTTTAACGAATCTTCGTTTTTGGGGCACAAAGTAGCTTTTTTTGCCAAAGTTTCCGGATCAAAGATTGATGATCCAAAAATGTCATCTACAATGGACTCGCGCACCACACATTCTTCAGGAATTTCAATTACGTCTTCTCCAAATTGGCAATCGTTGGTCAAAGTCCCGTTGCCGAGATGTAAAAGCCAATTAGCGAAATCTTGCTCACTGGCGTCAGTTCTCATATTCCTGATCAGCGAAAATTGCCTTATTCTAAAGAGGTGAATTCTTAAGGCAGGATTCTAAAATGGTGGTCCTGTTTTTATGTCTTGCAACTGGTAAAATTTGTCTCCAATCACCTCCCCCCACCCCGTTGTCCGTTTACCTTGTCGTGGTGGGGGGGCTTGCGGTGTGGTGTGTTCGGGGCGAGCTCTTGGCGGAGTAGTGACCCCCAGTTGCTCAAACCGAAGTTCGGCGGGTGGGGATTTTTTCTCCCTCCTTCCCTCATCACACTTACCAAATTTCGGAACAAGCCCAAGCCAAGGTGTGGCGACCGTGCCGATGGCTGCGTGGTACCGGGGCCAAGCGGTATCATTTACGGGAGGCTTCAGGGCTAGCTGGCGAACCCTGTCGTATGCAGCCTTACCCCTGTGTAGGGGGGCTACGCAGGGGCTCGACCCTGTCTTTTCCCCCCAGTTCTCCGGTTCATTTATGGATCCCAAAATAAACAACCTTTCTCCCCCTAGTGGGGAGCGTCAGAACGTTAAATCTAGCAATGCGAAATTTTTTATTATAAAACGTAAAGACCCGAACTTAAATTTAACTACGGTATCTCCGTTTATCATCAATAAATCACTTTTACACCAAATAGGCGAATACGAATCAGTAAAAAAGTTACGCAGTGGCGAACTCCTGCTAGAAATTAAAAATCAGAAGCAAATAATACCCTTAATGTCCATCAAGCAAATAGGCTCCTATCTCGTTAGTTACAGAACATAACACTTTAAATATTTCCCGAGGCATCATCTCAGAGCCTGATCTCTTCTTCACGTCTGAGAAGGAGATCTTAGAGGAAATGCAAGACCAGCATGTGATCCCCCCCGTTGTCCGTTTACCTTGTCGTGGTGGGGGGGCTTGCGGTGTGGTGAGTTCGGGGCGAGCTCTTGGGCGGAGTCGTGACCCCCAGTTGCTCAAACAGAATATCGGCGGGAAGGGATTTGTTTCTCCTTCCTTCCCTCATCACACTTACCAAATTTCGGAACAAAAACCCAAGCCAAGGTGTGTCAACCGTGCCGATGGCTGCGTGGTACCGGGGCCAAGCGGTATCTCTTACGGGAGGCTTCAGGGCTAGCTGGCGAACCCTGTCGTATGCAGCCTTACCCCTGTGTAGGGGGGCTACGCAGGGGCTCGACCCCGTTTTTTCCCCCCAGTTCTCTGGTCCGAAACAAAAACCTTTCTCCCCCTAGTGGGGAGCGTCAGAATGTGTTGTCGAGCAATCCAAAGTTTTTTATTATCAAGCGCAACGAATCAAATTTTACAGCAGTATCTCCTTTCAAAATTAATAAAGCTCTAATTCATTTAATTGGGGAGTTTAAATCCGTCAAAAAGATGCGTAATGGTGAACTTCTTCTGGAAATTAAAGACCCTAAACAAATCAAAACATTACAGTCCACAAAACAACTCGGCCCATATATAGTTACAGTATCAGAACACTCAACTTTAAATTTCTCCCGAGGGATTATTTCCGAACCAGACCTTTTCTTTACACCTGAGAATGAGATCCTAGATGAAATAAAAGATCAAAAAGTCAGCGCAGTAAAAAGAATCACAATCAAGCGGGACGGTAAAATGGTCAACACTAAACATTTAATTTTAACTTTCAATACTCCTGATCTCCCTGCACGCGTCAAAGCAGGTTATCTATCTTGTCCGGTAAGAACATATATCCCAAACCCACTTCGCTGCTTTAAATGTCAGCGTTTTGGGCATTCAAAAATATCATGCCGTGGAACCAGCACTTGTGCCAGATGTGCGGAACCCGGCCATGACAGTAACGAATGTCAAAAAAACTTCAAATGTGTCAATTGTAATGCAGATCATCCCTCATACTCTAGAAAATGCCCCAAGTGGATCTCAGAAAAAGAAATACAGCTCATTAAAACTACTCAAAAGATATCATACCCCGATGCTCGAAAAATAGTTGAATCCCGGACACCTACTGTGGGACTTTCATATGCTGCTTCAGTTAAAAAAGTGTTAAAATCTGCTAGCACGCAAACAGTTAGCCAAAATGAAACGGCAACCAAATCTAAAACAGTCAACACAATCAAGTCACCAAGTAAACAAAATATTAGCTCTAATGCCTCTTCAAAGAAAATAGATGAAAGCTCAAAAGCACAAAATGTTGAAACTGAAACTGATAAAGCTCAAACTGCAAACACTGCAAGCCATAAAAAAGCGAAACAAACTGCAGCGAAGAAAAAACTTATTCAAATGCGCGCTAAAATGGGGGTTCCCTCTAAACAAAGGCCCCCTCAATTTTTTCAATTTAAAAAAGAAGACTTCTTGTACTCTGGCAAGAAAAATAAACTGACGAAATCTCTTCACGAGGAACTTGCTCCTTCTCATGAGGAGGTTGAGGATGTGGAATTTGAAGAACTTCCGCCATCCGAAGATGAAGGATGGACGGACGTCCCCACTAAATGAGCTGCTTCTCTTTCCTTTGGCCTTTTTTCTCTTCTTTTTCCATCATGGCCCTGAGCATCCTTTCTTGGAACTGTCAAAGTTACTCGCATAATGTCACGGACGTCGAAGATCTTGTTGAATGTCACCAACCGGCCATTTTCTGTCTGCAAGAAACATTTCTGTCGCCTGCTGATAAACCGAGGTTGAAAGGTTTTGAAATACACCGCAAGGACTGCTTGACAGGAGACCGTCGTTGTGGTGGAGTGGCGATGCTAATCTCTAATGATTATGCATCTAGCCAGCTCAATATCAACACGTCCCTCCAGGCAGTAGCTGCGCGTGTTCACCTTCACTCGCTGGTCACAGTATGTTCTATGTACATTCCACCTTCTTATGATTTGAGAAGCGTGGAATTGCAGACATTGATAGATCAACTCCCTCCCCCATTTGTCATCTTGGGGGATTTCAATGGCCACAATCCTCTCTGGGGGAGTCCAGACACCAACAGCAGAGGATTGATAATAGAAGATTCTTTAAATGACAATGATCTATGCGTACTGAACAACGGTGACAATACATATTTCCATCTACCTACGCAGACTTACCATGCCATCGATCTTGCAGTTTGCTCACCTTCTCTTCTGCCACTGTGGGATTTCCATGTTGAAAGTGGACTCTACACCAGTGGCCACTTTCCGATCAAGATAACATTTACTGGACGCTGCAGCTATCAACAGCAGCAGCAATCCCGTTTCCGCCTTGATCGAGCCGATTGGGCAACATTTACCCAGCTGGCAGAAATAACATTCGAAGTTGTGAATGATACTGACATTGATGAAGCGGTAAGACGAGTAACCGACACTATTTTGAATGCAGCGAACGCTGCTATACCAAGAACCACTAAGGGAAGGATTAAATTTCCTAAACCTTGGTGGAATTCTGATTGTCAGGCAGCTTATAAAAGACAAAAGAAAGCATGGAGCACATTTCGTCGCTATCCGTCCACGCAAAATCTTGTGGCACTGAAAAGAGCTCGTGCTGAAGCTCGGAGGATTCGGCGGAAAAGCCAGCGGGACTCGTGGCAAACGTATGTCAGCACAATCACGACGTCCACCCCATCCAAGACCGTTTGGGGCAAAATTAAAAAAATCGGTGGTAATTATCATACACCTTGTGCCCCAATTCTTGAGAAAAATGGTCAAACGATATCTGACCTCAAAGAGGTGGCCGACTGCTTGGGGACTCATTTGGCAGAAGTCTCCAGTGCAGTCAATTATAGCTCAAAATTTTTAGCTTTTAAACCCCTTAATGAACGTAAAATCCTTAATTTTAACTCAAATATTTTAAACCCATATAATCATAATTTTACTTTTAAAGAGCTTGTTACAGCTTTACAAAAAACTCGCAATACTTCACCTGGACCGGACGAAATACATAATAGCATGTTGAAAAATTTAAGTAAAACCTCTTTAGCTAATATACTATATCTTTTTAATAGAATTTGGAATGAACAAAATTTTCCTACAACCTGGACTGAAGCAACAATCATACCATTACTGAAACCAAGCAAACCACCCGATCAACCCGAAAGCTATAGACCTATAGCTCTAACAAGTTGCCTCTGTAAATTGATGGAGCGAATGGTCAACGCCAGACTAATTTTCATTTTCGAGTCCAATCACTTACTATCGTCTTATCAAAGTGGTTTCAGGCGTGGCAGGAGCACGATTGACAACTTGCTGCTTCTCGAAACATCGATTAGAGAAGCATTTCTTAAACGAAAACATCTTGTGAGCGTATTCTTCGACATTGAAAAGGCATATGACCGTACCTGGAGATATGGGATCCTCAAAACTCTGCACGAGTATGGGTTGCGAGGTAACCTCCCCATCTTCCTCTCCAATTTTCTAAAACATCGATCATTTCGTGTACGGGTCAAATCTGTTCTGTCGGATACCTTCATCCAAGAAGAAGGTGTACCTCAAGGAAGTGTGTTGAGCGTTATTCTTTTCGTTATAGCCATCAACAACTTACACGAACAATTGCCTCCCGCTGTCAAAGCTACTATGTTCGTTGATGATTTCCAAATATCTTTTTCGTCATCGAACATGAGTATCGTTGAAAGACAGCTTCAAATTGCTATCAATAAGGTCTCTCAATGGACGGAGGAGAATGGTTTCTCCTTCTCCCCCCAAAAAACTTTCTGCATACATTTCTGCCGTAAAAGAGGTCTTTATCTTGACCCGGAACTTCTCATTAACAACCAACCAATATCTGTAAAAACTGAAGGAAAATTTCTTGGAATCATTCTCGACAATAAACTTAAATTTCTGCCACACATACAAGAGTTAAGGAAAAAATGCTCATTGAAACTGAATATTCTCAAAGTCTTAGCTAACACTTCCTGGGGTGCCGATATAGAGTCCATGCTAAGAATTTACAGGGCTCTGATACGCTCAAAAATTGATTACGGTTGTCAAGTCTATGGCTCCGCAGCTAAAAGTTATCTAAAAATCCTGGCTCCAATACATAATCAGGCACTGCGCATCTGCACAGGGGCGTTCCGAACCTCGCCTATTAAAAGCTTACATATTCTTGCACATGAACCTTCTCTACACAATAGACGTCTAAAGCTTTCTCTAGATTTTTATTTTAAAATTAAGCCAAACCAAAACCACCCTTTGCATCTACATATATTTTATCCATCATATACTGACTTATTTCTGCGCCGTCCTTCGGTAACCCCAACATTTGGGATTCGAATGCGACAGGCGATCAGCAACCTGCAGCTTTCTGATTTTGATTTACCCGATAAAGCAGAACTTATTGAACCTTGGAACAAAAGTAACATTACTTTTATTTATGATTTCCGTAACTTTCAAAAAGATACTACTGCAGACTCGGTATACCAACAAATCTATAACGATGTAAAACAAAAATATTCCTCATATAAAGAAATTTTTACCGACGGGTCTGAATCAAATGATCGCGTTGGCTTCGCGGCAGTAATAGACGGTAATACTATTTCACAGCAACTAAATACTTCTTGCTCAGTCTTCACTTCTGAAATCAAAGCCATAGCCACCTCTCTCCAAACAATAGCCCAATCAAATCACAAAAAGTGGATAATTTACACAGATTCGAAAAGTTCTTTGGATGCTCTTTCAAACTGCAGCAACACTAGTCATCCTTTTGCTGTTCAATCTTTTCAGTCATATCATAGCCTAAAACAAAATAATTTTAAACTTCTTTTCTGTTGGATACCTGGTCATGTAGGCATTGCTGGCAATGAGGCAGCAGATACAGCTGCTAAGGCTGCAAGTGCCCATGGAGAAGACCTTGTTCCCTTTGACGACATAAAAAAATGCATTAAAGATTGTCTTAACATCAATTGGCAGCGTGACTGGGATGGAGAAATACGGAATAAGCTGCACTCCATCCAACCTTCGATCAAAGGTTTCAAATCCCTAAACTATAAGAGAAAACAACAAGTAATAATAACCCGTCTTCGCATCAGCCATACAAGATTCACCCACAAACACCTTCTTTGCCGCGAACCTACTCCTACATGCAATAGATGCAATGTTAATCAGACAGTGTTACATATTTTATGTAACTGCCCAAATTTTAATCATACTCGTTTAAAATATTTTAAGACTTTTTATCCATCTATGACGGAGTTGTTAGGGGACACACTCCATCCTAATTTGTTCTCATTCCTTCATGAAATTGGTTTTATATCCCTAATTTAGTGTTTTTATCCTTTTCTGCTTGTTTGTGTCATCTTTGTATGTATGGTTTTACTAAAAATTACTAGACAGATCATGTTTAACAATTTTAAACTTTATGTTAGTGCCAGTTTTAGAAATGTTTTTAAATCTATCTAAGTTTTACGACAGAAGTATTTTCGGAAATTTTAGCTTTATCATCTGTTAATTGTTTAAAATTTTATAACAGCGTATGGCGCAGCATAGCCTACTAAGGCTCGTGCCAAAAAACCTCATATAACCAACCAACCAACTGATGTAATTTGCAGTTCTGCCTCGGGCTCCGTGTGATCGATTCACCCACTTTCTATGAAAGGAATCCGTATCTTTACAAAATCCAGGTTAACGAAAGTAATATTTCGCTACAGGTATATCAGGGGAAATGATTCCGCTACTTGAACTTTCCAAAAATTTGCTGTGTGATGTCACTGTTAATACTCTGTCATTCCCAGACGAATAAACACGTAAGCGTCGGTAGTTCTACTCGAGTGCCTACCATTAAATGCGGACACGCGGGAAGTTCGAAGTTTAACAGATGTCCGATGAATTAGTATGCGCAAGTAATCCCTTCGGCGTTCCTACATTTGGAGGCTTTGCAATTTAAATAACGTATTGCCTTTCATTACAGTGAATCATTTCGCCTCATACTTTCTTTTTAATCAGGTCAATGGCAAACGAAAGTAAAAGGCTTTTTTTTTTCCTCGGCTTCAGACAAACAATTTTATCAGTTATTTGCGGTTTTGGAAGTATTTAACTTGAATTTTAATAAAGTGTGGGTGAAAATACGATAAAGAATTTTGTTGTGTCCCCAAAGAAAATAATCTGTTTCATTTATTATTCATTATTTCACTAGTTGATGTTATTTTATGTTTGTATTTTGTCTGTAGTATGTATCTGAGTTTTTTTTTTCTTTATTATTATTTCTCAACTTTTTTTATTTTGTAGGTGTAACGGGAAAATGGGTTGTCAGATGTTTATGGGTGATTCTCTGTAAACTGGTAATTGGCTGTCCAGACCAAGTATTTTAAAAATAATAATGTGTAATTAAGTAATTATCGCTCTTAATACAAGAAAAGCATTAATACTTTGTGGGCCAATTGTATTTGGAGCGATAACAATTTAATTTTTTTTTCTAGAAATTATCTAAGCACCAAAAATACAGTCCCCTGACTGTCCGAATCCCATAGTTTAACTGTTAAAGATAGTATTTCAAAAAACCTATTAACACTACATAAATTTGGCAATTAATATCTAAAAATTGAATAATGAAGCTATATTTTTCTTATGAAATAAAGTATAATTACGTATTTCTAAAACTTAAAATTGTCAAGTAAATTCTGTCCAGAGTTTTTTCGAACAGTCCCCTGCAACAAATTCAAAGCTGTAATACGAAAAATCTATAACTTTTGCAAATTCTTTTTGGCATGAAGTTTAAAGTAATCAGTGTGAATTTGACGAAATCGCCGTGAACGGTGTTGAAACGCCACTTTGTTTAGTTCGAGAGCCACATTTGTGCTGAAAGTATGCATCGTGATCGTTGCGAAAACAGTCCTCTGGGAAGTGATTTTATTAATGGCAATTAGTTTAAATATGAAACATATTAGTTATTATGTCCACGATTTCTGCCTAAATTTATAGGTAGTCTTGAAACTAATTATGTTCCAATAGTTTTGCAGATATTACGCTACAAAGGGCAAAAATACAGCTACCTAGCACAGTCCCCTGCCTAGTTATACTAGGCAGGGGAGTAACCCCCTATCATGATTTATCAGAAAAACATAAACTTCAATTGGCCCTCTTTCAAACCAAAGTAATAGATTCATTTTCTGAGCAATAGTATTATAATTATACGAACATTTCAAAAAACCATGAGAACCATGATTTCGAGTGAAGAATGACGAGTTTACAGAGAATCGCCCTTATAACTATTTCACTTATTTTTGGATACAAAACCAGAGCATGGACTTACTTCTATAAGCCCGTGTCCAAAAAATTTTTACACTGTGACAAAGTTAAAACGAAAAAATTTTGGAAACACGGCATGTTATGTTGCATACGAGTCGCACTTCTCGAAGTTTTCAATAGCGTACTAGTCGGCGCTACACTTATTTATACAGACGGTAGCAAAAATGAAGATTCGCATTGTGACAGTAGAGTTCTTGTAAAGGACTCCAATGGAATTGTTAGAATAAAGAACAGAAATCTAGACTTTTGCTCGATTTTTAAAAGTGAGATTCTGGTTATTGATGAGGGACTTAACAACTAAACTGATATGTTTCTCCCCCATCAATATTGATGCATTTTCCGGCAGGGAAAAAACTGATAGAAGACAAAGTAGTGTAAAAAAAAAAAAAAAAAATAGCGCTAAAGCTATAAGTAAACAAAGAAAAAAAATCCAAGTAATTCAATAAATATTTTTATTATACATATTTTTCGGCAAAAGCTTTTGAAAATTCTAGAAATTATTAATTTCTTGCAACCAATTTTTTTTTTTTTTTGACATCTTTCTAACCATCGTTTGGTGCAGTGTAAGCCATTAAGGTTTTTGCCCAAAAATTGAGCAAAACCAACTGAACTGCGAGGGCGACATTTGGATTGGCGCAATTCCACGAAGCTGGAGACATCACACACGAAAAGAAATTTCAATGTACCAATAGTTTTTTTATTTCATATGATGTAAAAAAGAATGAATTTTTATGAAAGTACGCTGAAAAGGATATAAACTCATTTCTTGTAAGTTTTATAGTTAAGTTTTGACACCATCTTGTGCACAAGTTTTCTTGTATTAGAGCTATTGAAAGTTCATCTGTTTTTTTACTAATGAAATTAACTGGTATGTCTACAGTTTTATTTTTTATTGAAATTTAGTTTATGAATGAATAGACTAAGCCAACAAAGAAGCTTTAAACTGTTATATTTATTTTGTGAACATTTTTTTTTAAAAATTAGTCCTCACATTCATGTAACGTCAAGTTTCGAACAACAGCAATGCAGATCCTTTAATATACCTCGAAAATGGCTTAAAACTCCCTAAGTACTTACACTGAAGTGACAAAAGTCATGGGATACCTCTTAATATCGTGTCGGCCCTCCTTTTGCCCGGCGAAGTGCAACAACTCGACGTGGCATGGATTCAACAAGTCGTTGGAAGTCTTCTGCAGGAATATTGAGCCATGCTGTCTCGATAGACGTCCATAATTGTGAAAGCGTTGATGGGGCAGGATTTTGGGCACGAACAGACCTCTCGATGGTGTCCCATAAATGCTCAATGGGATTCATGTCGGGCGATCTAGGTGGCCAAATCATTCGTTGGAATTGTCCAGAATTTTCTTCAAACCAATTGCGAACAGTTGTGGCCCGGTGACATGGCGCATTGTCATCCATAAAAATCCCATCCTTGTTTGGGTACATGAAGTCCATGAATGGCTGCAAGTGATCTCCAAGTAGCTGCACATAAGCATTTCCAGTCAATGTTCGGTCCAGTCGCACTAGAGGACCAAGTCCATGCCATGAAAAAACAGCCCACACCATTACGGAGCCACCACCAGCTTGAACAGTGCCTTGCTGACAGTTTGGGTCCATGGCTTCGTGGGGTCTGCGCCACACTCGAACCCTACCGTCGGCTCTTACCAGCTGAAATCGTGACTCAGCGGACCAGGCCACGGTTTTCCATTCATCTAGGGACCAACCGATATGCTCACGTGCCCACGAGAGTCGCTGCAAGCGATGTCGTTCTGTCAGTAAAGGCACTCGAGTCGGTCTTCTGCTGGAATAGCCCAAGAAATCCAAATTTCTCCGCACAGTTCTAGCAGACACGTCCATTGTACGTCCCACATTGATTTCTACGGTGATTTGACGCAGTGTTGCTTGTCTGTTAGAATTTACGACTCTTTGCAGACGTCGCCGGTCTCGATCTTTAAGTGCAGGCGGTCGACCACTGCGATGTCCATGGTGGGATGTTATGCCTGAAATTTCATACTCTCGGCACACTCTTGACACAGTGGATCTGGGAATGTTGAATTCTCTAACGATTTCCGAAATGGCATGACCCATGCGTCTAGCTCCAACTAACATTCCGCGTTCAAAGTCTGTTAATTCACGTCGTGCGGTCATCATCACGTTAAAACCTCTTCACATGAATAACTTGAACAGAAATGAAAGCTCTGTAAAAGCACTGCGCATTTATACCTGTTCTATGCGATGCTACTGCCATCTGAAAATTTGCATATTGCTATCCCATGACTTTTGTCACTTCAGTGTAAGTACAGAATTTTAAAAGACTAATAACTGGCTTCATATGTTAAGCAGCAGGAACTTACTAAGCTTTTTAAAACATTGAATTCCCTTACATAGGAGAGACATGGGACGTGCATTTGAAACTAAAATACATGCATTATTTTCAAAAATGATGAATGTATTGTATCTCTAACGTTTTGTAAAATATGTATTGGTAAAATCCATTTTATCTAACATTATACTATAATAAATACCCATCAGAAATATTCCTCAGCAACAAACCCTTTGGCGGTGCAACTACATAATAATTTCTGTTTCGTCACAAAACAGAAAAATTAACAGTTATTATTTAGTTTTTTAGCTATTATAAGGAAGGTAGAGATCTCCCTGAGTCACCGCCATATTTTTCCATTTACAAAACCTATCAATAAGATGGCTTATGATAAAAAGTATGCTGTATTTAGGCAAGTTATATTATTAGATGCATAAAACTTTAAAAGCAATTATATTTTACGTTAATGGGTGAGATTGAAAAAGAGGTAGTATTTAACTTTTGTTGATATGAAATAATCTTTACAGAAATGTTTACACAACCCTGCAACCAAAATGATTTACAGCAGCAAGTATGTTTCTATGGTTGCTTTTTAAGGTGGAAGAAAAATAAATTAGAAACAATGTTTATTTTAAGAGTGAAATTTTAGGTCTCCTATGCCTTCGGTTTTTCCCTGATTCAACCACTGTACTTTATTCCTAGGTTTTATTGGTTTTTTCGGTTTCAAAGCTTTACCAGACTATACTGCTCTAAACGACTGTTAGAAAATAGGAGGAAAGGACAAAAAAAAGTACAATCGTTTTAATAATATTCGACATAAAATTTCTAGAATTTTGAAAACTTTTGCTAAAATAAAAACATGAGCAAAGTTTCAAATTTTGAACAACAAATCTAAAGAATGAACTGTAAAAGGATTTTGAGTAACATAAAAAACTAAATATCAAGACAAACACAAGACGAAAATAGGACGCAAGGACAAACACTATATGTGCGATTCTCTGTAAACTCGTAACTGGCTGTGCGGACCGAGTATTTCAAAAATAATAAAGTGTAACAAAGTAATTATCTCTCTTAATTCAAGTAAAGCACTTTGAGGCCTAGTTGTATTTGAACCGATAACAATTAAATTTATTTTTCTAGAAATTATTTAAGTCCTAAACACACAGTCCCTTTTCTGTCCCAATCGCATTATCTAACACTTAAAAGTAATATTTCAAAAAACCTACTAACACTACATAAACTTGGCAATTAATATCTAAAAATAGAATAATGCAACTATATTTTTTTCATAATAAGGTCTAATTACGTATTTATAAAACTTAATATCGTCATCTAAATTCTGTCCGGAGTTTTTTCAAACAGTCCCCTGCCACAAATTCAAAGCTGCAACTGTAAAAATCTGTTACTCTTACAAATGTTTTTTGGCATGAAGTTAAGAGTAATCAGTGTGAACTTGTCGAAATAGCTGAGAACGGAGTTGAAACGCCACTTAGTTTAGTTTTAGAGCCACATTTGTGATGAAAGTATGCATCTGGGTCTTTGCGAAAACAGTCCTCTGTGAAGTGATTTTATTAATGTCAATTAATTTAATTATAAAATATATTAGAGCTAATATTTAGAAAAGTGCTAATTTGAGTCCCAAGTGAATTTTTACTAGTATTTCAATTACTTGTCAAAAAATAATTTTTCCGCAAAAGAAGCTAAGGTTTTGCTTTAATTTCATCTAATAATATCTGGAAAAAAAATTTTTTTCTTCAAAAACTATTGTTATTATATTTCCAAAATCAGATCGGTAACGAGTCCCCACTAGTAAACCTTAGCATGCAAACAGGTGATGCGCACTTTCTAACTTCCCAACAAAACGCGCTTGCACAAAAAACGATTCTATTTTTAACCTTATATTGATATTTTACACTATTTTTGTTTTAATCGACCTCTGCTTTTCTAGCCGATGCAAAATAAACGTGTCCCTCAGTTCCGCCGTCAGAGCGGTAATAATTATCTCCGATCCATTTTGAGACTCCCATGGTCATTTCCTGCAGAAATACTACGTGATACTGAGTAGCTGGTGTGATGTTTTATCGCATTGTAATTAAAAATTTTCATTTTTGTATCTAAAATTATAGGTAAATTTTTTAAAAGTGGTTTTATAAAATGTGTGTCATTTAAGTCATCAGATCGTAACACACGCTAAAATGCGCAGTTTTTATTATTTTAAAAGTTATTTTATATATAAGTACATTCTTTGATTACAAGTGAAAAAACCAAGTGTTTGATTTTGGTTTAGTGCGATCGTCTCGGCAATAAAATTAAATATTCGTCAGTTTGTCATATCGGTAACATTCAGAGCGGTAACAGTGAAAAATAACGAATATGTTACCGAACTGAATCTCACGTTTCTTAATTATTAAAAAGCAAAAAGAATGGGTTTTAGATATATATATAGAATATTTTTGTTCTTTAAAAACGAAAAGCAATGAGTTTTAGTACAATTGGTTCATTTGTGGTTTGTCTGACCTGACAATAGAAGTTAGCAAAATAAGAAAAATTGACACTGCAGAAATTAAGTTAATTAATTATTATTATTTTATTTATCTTTTCTGGTGCGTCAACTTCTCATAACTTCGCTGAATAACCAGATAATAACTAGCATGCTAAATTTGAGTCTCTGATCAAGAAATTAAATTTCCTGCAACTAATTAAAGAAAAGCAAGCCGAAGAGTTGTATGTTGAAAAAGTTGAACTTGTGTGTTGTTTTAAAACAAAAAAAATGTTTTATTTGCTTGGATTTGGTAATCTTATAATTTATTTTATCTAAAAACCTTATCGCTCGTTTTTGTTTCCAAGAAATGCTTTTTTATATTGAAATTTGATTTTGTATCTAATATATATATTTTAACTAGCAGTACCCGCACGGCGATGCCCGTGCAATAAATGTAAAGGAAGTTAACTAAATAGAGTTTAACTCACTCTTAAGACTTTTCTTCTTTTCGTGAATATGTGTGTGTGTGTGACGAACTTATTTATTTTTAGCGAAATTTTTACGTTTCAATGGAACTTTTGACACAATTTTAGTGCCAAGATTTTCGAAAACTCTCAACGACCACAGCAATTTTGCCCACGAAATTTGATATAATTCACCGATTTAACCGTAATTTCAATGTAAAATTGGTCGCCAAATCTAAATTGATTAACATAGGGAACCGATTGTCGTCAGGTAGCTCAGCCACAACCATTCTTCCATGATTTTAATGTGAACATTAAACGGAAAGAAATACAATGTCTTTCGCGCCAACCCTTTGAAGTGATTACAATCTAACAGTTACCCTCAAATAAGCAAGATTTCACTGGCTGGGAGGTTTGGTAAATGTTCTCGATTGTTGCCAAACTTTACGACGCCAAATACGAAGGGTAACTGAATAGCGGTGTTACCGAAAATGTCAGAATGGAACTATTATTGCTAAAAATTTTGTGATGGCGGCATTAAATACATGTTTTAAACATGCAATAAAATACGCTTTAGACTGCAAACAACTAACTGTTCCTTCCCAGAGCGTTTTCTTTTTCTTTGATGTGGAGAAAATAGTGTTTCACAGGCTGAGAGCTTTGGTAAATTTCTCGATTGTAGCCAAACTTTACGACGCCAAATACGAAGAGTAACTGAATAGCCATCACTACATTTTTAAAAATAATAGTTCCATTCTGATATTTTCGGTAACACCGAATTTTGAGGAAGTCAATTGAATAAATTTAAATTCACTGCACCCCCCCCCTCTCTGAAGTAAAATTATTATATCCTTTAGTTCAAATGCGCTCCATCTTTTAAATTCCACTTAAAGTCTTGTTAAAGTTTAAACCTTTAAATCAATTCGCCAAATAAATCTAAAAGATAGAAAGTTAAGTATAAGTAACAGGCGATAGTACTTATTCAAATTTAGTCAATTTTCAAGGCTTATCTCTACACGTAAATTTAAACCCCAATGTAACTTCAGGGCTAAAAGAGCAGCTGATCTGGAAAATGGATCTAGTGTTTCAGTTCTGCTTACAGAGTTAGGCCTTGAAAATTGACTAAATTTGATTAATTATGCAGGCTCATAAAAAAATGTATATATAAAAAATGTATTTGTCATAAATGCAGGTTCAGAAAAAATGACTGACTGGGCAGACGATTTTTTGTTTATTTATATATTTGTTTTATTCAATTTATTATTATTTTTTTTTGGCAGACGATTTTTTTTGTTAAACATTTTTCATTCACGAGAGCATTTTATTCTTTATTTATATTTAACAACTGGCAAAAGATTAAAAATAAAATTCGAAACATTTTATTAACGAACGAGGTTTTTTTTTTTTTTTTATTTGATAAAATGTGTTTTGATGTTCTTTATACTTTTATTTTATTTATTAATTTTTTTTCTTTTGAAAACGATTGTGAAATTTTTCTACGGAAGAACTACAACAGTTACATTCTTTAAAAGGTGCGACAAAACTTTATTTACTCGTTAATTTACTTTTTACGTGTCCATTTTATCTGATGAGAGGGGTATATTTTGTTTTTAGAAATCAGCTTTAAGTGCTATAAAGGTATGTTTGACATAATTTTCAGTTTCAGATATTCAAGAGAATATTGATCAGATGCTAGAATGCCGATGTCGATGTACGGGAAAGTAGGCTCGTTTAGTTAGACTGAACTTCTTGTTTTATAATAATATTTGATTTTGTATCTAATATATATATTTTAATATAACTATCTTAATTCTATGTTGAAAATACAAGGAAATGATATCATTTTTAGAGATATTAACGAAGACGGAAAGCATAAACTCACAAATGTAGCTCATATTAACAGCAGATCTGTAACGGCTTAAAAATGAGTAATCTAAGTAGGGGGTAAATAACTTCCTTGACATCCCCCTTTTATTATCTTGCTTTTAAACCCAATTTAGACTTAGAATCAGGCCCGTCAGTCCGGAGGGGGCCAGGGGGTCAACAGCCCCCCTTGACTTCGAGAAATCAATGTATTTACATATAAGTGGGCGTGGCTTTTGATGTTTTCCGATAAAATTGCATTGAGTTTGGGCCCTTTTACCCCCCCCCCCCCCTGGAAAAACTTGAAATGACGTCCCTGCCAATAGAATCCAAGATTAATTTTTTTCTGCAAAAAAATTTTTAATCAGCAAACTCCAACTTCAAATTGGCACTTTTCAAAATATTGGCTCATTAGTGGCATATTATGTCCACGATTTGTGCCTAAGTTTATAGGTAATTTCAAAATTATGTTCCAATTATTTTGCAGATACTACGCAACAAAGTGCAAATACAGTCTTCTGGCACAGTTCCCTGCCTAGTTATACCAGGCAGGGGGCATGCCCCCTGTCATGATTTATCTGAAAAACATTAACTTCAATTGACGCTCTTTCGAACCAAAGTAATAGATTCATTTCCTGAGCAATGTATTACAATTATACGAACATTTCAAAAAAGCATGCCCGGACACATTCTGTATGGAAAAAAGACGAGTTTACAGAGAATTGCCCATATATAATTGTCCTCCGACATGATTTTAAAAATTATTGTCTCACCAATTACATTTCATTGGTAAAAAAACTATTCTAGCTTATGTCAAAGTTAACTGAAACTTGAATATTTTTGCTTATTAAGTGCTGAATGTAATATTTTTAAACACATGAGTTTTTTTTCTTCTTTTAAATAACAGCGTAAACAAAACAATTAAGCTAATGGCACTTGAACCCCAACAGGCTTAATTATTTTGTTTTAAAGATAATTTTACTAGTTAGAGGCTGACTACGGTTTTATTTCTTCTCAGCAGAAGATCCTCTGTTATTTGCGTATATGTTCTAAGCGAAGCGTGAAAAAAACTTCTGCACTTGAACTCAAAACCCTAATCCCAGCTAAATCAACACTTTGATCGTTATCATTCAAAGGAATAGCTAACATATGTGCTTAATGAACACAGAACTAGACGAAAGCGAAAGGAAATAAATTTTTTTTGCCAACTTTGTATGCAAAATAAAGGAAATTTTGTGCATATTTATCGCCAAAAAAATTCTTCCTCTTCATAATTTATGGGGCATAGATACATGGCAGATACTTTCCATCGCAGTAATAAAGTTGACAAGTGCCTGGAGGAACTTATCAGGTTCATTGACCGTTCTACTGCAATTATTTGTTTTTAAAAACTGAAGCAGAGTTTGTCACAGTTCAATCCAAAATAACAAGCATTTAATCCGAAATTTTACATGAAACTAAAAAGAAGATAAAAACTTTTATTTAAAACTAGTTACCCGCCAATTCTTTGCCTGTGGTAAAATTAAAAGGATTTTTGCTGTTATCGCTGTATCTCCATAATTCATGAATTTAAAGCAAATAAATTGAAGAGTAATTTTGCCAGAGTTTATTAGAAAGAAAAAAAGATATCTCACTTGTCCTCTCAAAATTGCAATGTTTTACCTATTTCACTATTTTTTTTAATTGCCGCAAGGTTGAGGAATAAAAGCTCTAAAGCTGTAAATACGCAAACCTCCTCACTGGGCGAGATTTACTATGCTACACAGAGCCTTCATTTTTTTTTTTTTTTTTAATTATTATTTTCGATTTAAATGAAATTCTAGTTTCAGTTAATAGCCTTTTTATATTTACCCGAAGATTTATTTTTCATTCTTGTGGAACGTTTAGAGAAATTATTATAACGTCGAACAGGTCGAATAGGCAAGATATTTAACATCATTGTTTTCATTGTGGAAGTATTTAATGTCTTTCAAAAATATACAAAAATGAGCTTACTTTACTGTTTATATATAGTTTCAAAAACTTCGTTGTGCCTTCCTAGCAAAAAAAAAATTTAAAAAAAACTAACCTTTTAGTAGTTCTCTCAAAAGTTTCGACAGTTTTCGATGTCAAATTAATTTGTATGGCTATTTTTTTTAAATTTTAATAGGACTTGTTTTGAATGGGACATAATATTGAGAATTATAACACAAATATCTCGAAAAGCACGTCTTTCTTGGTAATGCTTTTGAGAATATTTTAATAATTGAGATTTTTGGCAGTTATATTTCAGTTGTCGCCAAGTTTTCAGGCACCATAAATTAAGCATTGATGCTTTTCGTCTTTATCAATGCAGCAAAATATAACGACTGCCTAAAGTTTGCAAATAAAGCGCATTATAATAATACTACTCCCTAGTCCTCCATCATAATTGGGATCTCCGGCGTTAGGAGGATTATTGTCTCATTTATTATAGCGATGTCAAGTTACGCATTTAAACATTTAAGTCTGAAAGACAAAAGAAAATAGTTTAAAAGTTCCCATCAGAATAACGACAACAGTCGCTAATAAAAAACCTCCGCGTTTTCATTTCAGCAAGTTTCGAAAAACAACATTTTCGAAACGTAGTCTCGTTGCAAATTTTATTTTAACGGCTCATATAATTTGTTACTGTATTCTAGCTTCTGAATTTCGGAAAAAGAAATATGTAAAACTTTAATGTTAATGCGTGCCATTTGTATTTGCCTCCGATTGAGGAAAAAAAAAAGTCAAGTTTAAAGCTTCATTTACAAACGTTGAATTTACCAACGGAAAATCGAATATCATTATTGAGAGAGAAAGAAACAGTAATGGAAACGGGAAATGATAAAGACAGTAAAACAGATGAAAGTGTTATCAAAACAAATTCCACTAATAGAGGCGAATAGTATAATTAAATGCGACATGGTGGATGGATCCGCATTCTCACTTTCTCTGTCTCTCCCTCTCTTCATCCAAGCGTGAAAATGAGTCGTGCCCTTGATTCTGAAGAGGATATCTTCGAATCTTCTTCGGGTGACTATCGCACAACGAAAATGGCAATGCTCTCTACCAATATGTTATCTCAAACAAATAACCGAATTTGCGTTTTGCATGCTCACGACCCCATATCAAGAAACACTTTAATTAGCAAAAACACAGCAGTTAAAATATTTTGTCAAACAGTAGGACTGATTATTATGCTAGCGCTACCGCTTTTGTAACAAACAAGTTCATATGGCGGAACCTGGGGGTCAAGTAAAATGAACAAGACAAATTACATTTTTCAAAATAAACAATTTTTTAAAAATTATAATGTACAAAGAAAGAACGAAAAATTTCGATAAATTTTATAATAGATCTCGAATTGAAAAGTTATTTCTCATTTTGATGAGTAATTTTGTGCACTTAAATAAGTGCGTGAAATTAGCAATTTGGTTGGTTTGATTGGATTTATTGGCGCAAGAGGCTTAGCAGGCTACACTGCGCCAGGGTTTGTTAAAAAAGGAGAAAGTGCCAAAAATGTAAGGAGGAGTAAGGGACATAAATTTCTGGAATTTTGAAAGATTTGTCGAAAATAAAACAAACATAAATGATGTTTTAATATTTGAAAAACAGCCAAAAGGAATAACTGTAGAAAAATTTAGAAAACATATAAAAACACTTAAACAAAACAAAAGACAAAAAGGACGATACTAAATTAGAGAAAGAAAACCAATCTTCTGACGGAACGGGAATAATTTCGGATGGGATGTGTCCCCCAACAGTTCCTTCAAAGATGGATGAAACAGATTAAAGAAGATTATCAGTTTGTCTCATACATATTTTTCAGTGAATGGCTACGAATAAAAAGGAAAAAAAGGAAAGAATAATACATGAATGGACGAAAAAAGAAACCCAAAAAAGTTAATTACACGTAGTTTATGAATAAATTAATGAATCCATAATCAAATGAATAAATGAATGAAATGAACTATTTCACTTTGGTCCGCATACAGTTGACACACATTTGAAAATAAAACATGCCAATAAAAAAAATAAATAAATACAGCATTGAAAATCAGTAACCCTGGATTAATATTTGACGTGTTAATTACTAGAAGTTTATCATTTTATAATAACAAAAAATAATTTTGATATATCAAAAAATATTAAAATATCAGTTACCAATTTTGAAAATGCATTGTACTAACGTGTAAACTAAGTTTAAGGGGAAACGTTTTTCTGACTTGAGTCAAGTATACGTTTAAGAACATAGCTGAAAGTACTTGCCTTACTTGGCTTACGGCTGGTAATTTACTGCTTAATAGCTGAAAGTGTTGCGGTACAAAAAAGAGTACGCTGTTACCGTTTCACTTAGACCAACCTTTCCCCCATACTCTTCTGGACTGGTTTGCTTGATTCCTTCTTTTTAGCCTACTTTCCCGTTAAAAATAAAAGAAAGACGAAAAAAGTATTAAAAGTAGCTTAATGCATCGAAAAAATATCGCCAAGTCCAAAAAATATCGCCAAGTTAAAAAAAATATCGCCAAGTCCAAAAAATATCGCCAAGTTAAAAAAATAAAGAGGTAAAATGAATATCGAAAAATTAAAAATTTGAAAGTAGGGTATTGAGATGGGGAATTTGTGTGTCGGTCGGTCTGTCGGTCTGTCGGTCGGTCGGTCTGTCTGTCTGTCCCCCCCTAATAACTTTTGAATGAACATTCCGATTTGGACAAACTTTTTTTTGTTGGAAAGATCTCGGCGAGTACAGCTCATTCCCATATTTGATTTTTTGATTTGAACAATTTTTGGTTCAACTTTGAGCCGTTCAAATAACCGGTCCCGCGATACTAACTTTTTAATGAACAGTCCGATTTGAACAAACTTTTTTTTGTTGGAAAGAACTTTTCAAGGATACTTCATTCCCGTATTTACATTTCCGATTTGAACAATTTTTCATTCAACATTGAACCGCTCAAGCAAGCTGTCACCCCTAATAACTTTTGAGTAAACAGTCCGAAAAAAATGACTGACTGTGCAGACGATTTTTTGTTTATTTATTCATTTGTTTTATTGAATTTATTATTATTATTATTATTATTATTTTTGGCAGACGATTTTTTTTTGTAACAAAAATGTTTCATTCACTAGGGCATTTTATTCTTAATTTATATTTAACAACTGGCAACGGATTAAAAGTGAAATTCGAGACATTTTATCAACGGACGAGTTTTTTTTTCTTTTTTTTTTCTTTCTTTGATAAAATGTGTTTTGATGTACTTTGTACTTTTAATTTTTTTTTGAAAACAATTCAGGAATTTTTCTACGGAAGAACTGTAACAGTTACATTCTTTAAAAGGTGCGACAAAACTTTATTTATTCATTTATTTACTTTTTATGTGTCTATTTCATCTGATGAGAGAGGTATATTTTGCTTTTAAAGGTATGTTTGACATAATTTTTAGTCTTAGATAATCAAGAGAATAATGATCAGATGCTAGAATGCCGATGTCGATGTACGGGAAAGTAGGCTCGTTTAGTTCTTGACAGAACTTCTTGTTTCTTTACCCAATCAGTTTTTATTTTAAAATAACATTATCCTTGATAGGATGACATTTCACAATTCTTAATCTCGTGGCGGGATTAGAGTTCTCAATTGGCAAAGATTAATGAGTTAATTGTGAGATTATGCTGACCGATTTACTGGTTGACCTGTAACATTATGCATCGATATACGCACAAATTATCAGAGTAAAGGAAATGATAGGGCGATTCTCTGTAAACTGGTAATTCGCTGTCCGGACCGAGTATTTTAAAAATAATAAAGTGTATTAAAGTAATTATTGCTCTTGATACAAGTAAACCATTGATACTTTGTGGCTCAATTGTATTTGGAGCGGTAACTATTTAATTTTTTTTCTACAAATTATCTAAGCGCCAAAAACACAGTCGCCTGGCTGTCCCAATCCTATAGTTTAACACTTAAAGGTAATATTTCAAAAAACCTATTAACACTACATAAATTTGGCAATTAATATTTAAAAATAGAATAATGCAGCTATATCTTTTTCATGAAATAAGGTCTAATTACGTATTTCTAAAACTTAAAATTGTCATGTAAATTCTGTTCGGAGATTTTTCAAACAGTCCCCTGCCACAACTTCAAAGCTCCAATAGAAAAAATCTGTTTCTCTTGCAAATGTTTTTTGGCATGAAGTTTAAAGTAATCGGTGTGAATTTGCTGAAATCGCTGAGAACGATGTTAAAATGATACTTTGTTTAGTTAGAGAGCCACATTTGTGATGAAAGTATGCATCAGGGTCGTTGCGAAAACAGTCCTCTGGGAAGTGATTTTATTAATGTCAATTAGTTTAATTATGAAAAATATCAGTTATTATGTCCACGATTTGTGCCTTAATTTATAGGTAGTCTCGTAACTAATTATGTTCCAATAGTTTTGCAGATATTACGTAACAAAGAGCAAAAACACAGTCACCTGGCACAGTCCCCCGCCTAGTTATACTAGGAAGAGGACTTACCCCCTATCATGATTTATCAGAAAAACACAAACTTCAATTGACCCTCTTTCAAACCAAAGTAATAGATTCGTTTTCTGAGCAATAGTATAATAATTATACGAACATTACAAAAAACCATGCCCAACAGATTTCGTGTGAAAAATGACGAGTTTACAGAAAATCGCCCAATACTCAATTAGACAGCGAACAAATCTTTAGATAGCACAAAATAAAGAGTCAAAAGCGTCTTTTTGTTTGAACACTCAAAACTCGAGAACTGCTCTACCGATTTTGCTGAAAATTTCCCCGTATTTTTGTTTTGGTTTTCGTAACGGAGATGTTTGGACACCAGTTCGAACAAGATTCCGTAAACAGTTTGTGTAATTTCGATTTCAGACAATTTTCACACAAATTCCTGATAATAAAGGGCTAAAAGTTACTAGCACATTTTTATGCTATGCGAGTGATTGTACCCTATTTGAATTCAGGCGGTCGATAGAAAAACTTCATGTGAAACTGATTGTATTAATGTTTTTGTATAGGGTAAGTGCTCCAGTAGTCGGCCACAATGACATAAAACTGCTCATAAATAATGTTTTTTTAATTCAAAATCGGATATGAAGCATTCCTGCATTAATTTACCTATCCCCAAGTATCAACCAATGGCAGTAAAGTTTTGGGTACTTTTTTTGAATAAGTAATGAGTCGTTTTATTTTAAACTAGCTGTACCCGCCCGGCGTTGCCCGTGCATTAAGAAAATGCAGATAAGTGAATAGCGCAGGAATAGTAGTGTGTATAGCAACAAATCACAATAGTAGCAATTTCTAGTGTAGAGCTAAAACAAAAAATAGCTTACTTATTGTAAGTATGTATGTATGTATGGTAGAATGTGTACATTGTATGTATGTAAGAATGTGGTATATGCGTGAAATAAGCATGGAGCGCTGTGAACGATGAGGGAATATAAAAATAACAAAAGGCAAACATTATTTTTAAGTTATTATAATTTATTCCTTAAAATTATATATCATTAATTAAACAATTACGACAGTAACACTATTAAACAATATCAATCTCTTAATGCTATAGCGTGAACAATATTTTTTGTTAGTCCATCTTTAGCTAACACAAACAAATTGGATGGTTTACCCACTCGAGAGCATGCCACGTATAATTGTCCGTGTGAAAAACATGGTTTCTCAAATCTTGTAGCGTCCCTAACAACAAGGGAAGAGAGAGCTTCGAAAATTTCAGTGCCAGCAGTCTGACCACCTGCGGAGCGCGCGCCTGTGAGTCTGGGAACATAACAGGCCTGGCTGAAGCGGGGACTGTTTTGAAGTCCGAGGGCTTTGAAGTACCCGTGGCTGCGATCTTTTGATCTCGAGTCTTCCCGCGGTCCTGCGGCTGAAGTTCGGACTTCTTGGAGCCTTGATTCCAGCCAATGGGATCCCTTTTTAGGGGTTCGGGCGATCGTCACACCAAATTGCAACGAATCCGAACTTTTGGGAAGAGTGACGACACGCCTTCATGTCCGAAAGTTGAGAGAACATTTTTCTGAACGGACACTCTTGGTCTTGCATCCGAAAGTGCCAGGGCGCTCTTCAGCGTTCCTGCTGATATGAAACGAAGAGCTCACCCTGAGCTTCACTTAGGAGACGGCCGACGATCTCCCCGAAAGGAACTTTTTACTACGACTATAAAAACTGATCCATTTCAATTTATATTTTAATTAATGTAACCCAGATTTTGATTAACCAAGAGTAAAAGTGAATTTAAATAAAATTATTTTCTTCTATCGAGCTGTGGCTTCCCTTGTCTCGCATACGTCATCTAGAAGGGAAAAATGATACAGTCTTATTAAATGGTGGCAGCCTACGGTATCGAACTCGCATCTGCGAACTGATTTAAGGACACCCGGTCCTAGTGGATTATCAGTTTTGGACACCCGTTCCTAGTGATTATAAATTAAGGACACCCGGTCCTAGTGGATCATAATTTAAGGACACCCTGTCCTAGTGGATCATAAATTAAGGACAACCGGTCCTATTGAATTTTTTGTTGAGAACAACCTGTCCGGAAGTGAACACAGTCTTCATAGAGAAGTGCCCCATCTCGGAGCCACAGAAAGTGCCCCATCTCGGAGCCAGAGGAAGTGCACCATCTCGGAGCTACAGAAAGTGCCCCACCTCGGAGCCAGAGAAGTGCCCCATCTCGGAGCCACAGAAAGTGCCCCATCTCGGAGCCAGAGGAAGTGCACCATCTCGGAGCTACAGAAAGTGCCCCATCTCGGAGCCAGAGAAGTGCCCCATCTCGGAGTCACAGAAATGCCCCATCTCGGAGCCACAGAAATGCCCCATCTCGGAGCCAGAGAAACAGCCCCATCCCGGAGTCAGTGAAACGGCCCGTCCCGGAGCCAGCGAAGTGATCTCCCCGGAACCAGCGGAAGACCCTAGCTAGCAGAGCAGACGTGGACGTGACCATCCTCGGAACGGAATCCTGATCTTGGAGCCAGCCCCTCCCTGTTCTACTGCAGCAAATTCCAGGCAATGGGTGAGCTCGATTTTTGTTGTTAGAGGTGCAAATTTACGCGTTCTGTATTTTATTGTTTTGATAGAGTATTGCATGCTTTAGCACTTTTTCGAAATTAGGGTCGGGTTAAATTTGATTAAATTAAAATGGCTTTTCTACCAAGACAAAGGAAAATTGACCTCCAAAATTTAGCTTTCGAAATGGGTATTGAGGTTTTGGATACTGATCGGGTATTCGACCTGGCAGATAAAATAGAGGCAAGCGAGCGGTATGAGGAAGAGCTTGTAAAAGAAATCTTACAAACGATAATAGAGGAGAGGAAGGAGCAAAGTAAACAGAAGGAAGCAGAGAGGAAATTTGAGCTAGAAAAATTGAAATTGCAAACCGGGGGAACAAATACGGCAGGAAATACCGCGCGTGGCGAAAATGATAGACCGAAAAAAACCTTAAAATCCGTAATGCAAAAGTACGAGCCTGAGAAATCCGATATGGCGTTGTATTTAACCTTATTTGAGCGTCAAGCCAAAAAGGCTAACATTGAAGAGGAAGACTGGGTAACCCATCTCCTCGGGTTGTTACCTATTGAAATTGCTGAAATAATTATGCGTGAGCCGGAGGAATTGTCCGAAGATTTTGAGCACGTTAAATCGCTGTTGTTAAATAGATACAAATTAAGCGCAGAAACTTTTCGCGTTAAATTTACTCAGCACCAAAGGCGACAGGGAGCTCCATGGAAAGATATGATCTTTGAACTTAGGAGTTATCTAGAGGGATGGCTAAAGGGAGTTAAGGTTGACGATTTTGAAGCGCTGAAAAAATTAATGATTTCGGATCAAATTAAAAGACGAGTTCCGCCAGACGTCAAGGAACACTTCTTAGATGAATGGAGCGCATTAATTGACCCCGATGAGTTAGTCCATAAACTAGACGAGTATGAGTCGGTCAGGTGCAATGTTCGCAAACCTAACAACCCTAAAATTCCGGAAAAAAGGGTTAACGATAGTGTACATTCAAATGGTAAACAAACCGAAGATAGGAAAACCGAGAGCCAGAAACCGGAGCAAAAAAAATGGAGAAATCCTCAAAACGCAGACCCCAACTGGCGTAGTAGGGAATTTGAGAGACGTAAGGCCCCGGCTTGTTACAACTGTGGTTCGACAGATCATTTACGACCACAGTGCCCCGAACTAAAAAAGAATTTCGAACCGGTGAACAATCTTTCAGTAACCACAAAATTTGCGCCTTCATTTGCCCCCTATTTAAGTAAGGGTATTATAAACAATCAAGAAGCCGTAATCTTGAGAGATAGTGGAACGAGCTTGGATGTCTCACCGTATAAACTGGTGCAACCCGAAGATTATACGGGGGAAACTGTTTGGCTAAAACAACCGCTGGAAAATCATTTCCGATGTTTGCCCGTTGCTAAAGTGCGTATTGAAAGTCAGGAGTTCGGCTCAGTTATGACTAAAGCCGCGGTCGTTGATAGGTCAGTCGAATTGGACCATTATTTAATGGGGAACCTAACACAGGAGTTAATTGACGAAACAAAAAGGAACCCCAAATTAGTAAATGCAGTGATGACGCGAAGTCAGACGACGCGTGAGAAAAACCCCGAACCAGAGAAACAGGAGGGGGGTGAAGAATCGGGAGGGCAAGACGAAATCGTTCAAAGCCTAGGGGAAGAAGACTTGGAATTACCCCCAGCGGAAGCTCAGGAACTTGCGTTAATACGAATCAGCTCCGCAGAGTTTAAAAGTGAGCAGAGTTCTTGTGCAGATCTGGCACCACTTTGGGAGAAGGCTAAATTAGGTAAATCACAGGAATTGCTAATTGAAAATGGGCTATTGTTCAGGAAAACCCTCGATCATCGAGGAAATGAGAGGAAGCAGTTGATTATTCCCCTCAAATTTAGGGAAAAAATGTTAGAACTTTGTCACGAAGATGTAGCCGCACATTTAGGCGCTACAAAAATGAAAGATAAACTATTGAGATATTATTATTGGCCAAATTGTGTAAAAGATGTGGAGGAGTATGTGAGAACTTGTGACCCCTGTCAACGAGTAGGGAAATCGGGAGAGAAAAAAAGAGTCCCGCTAAAATTAGTGCCTATAATTGGTCAGATTTTTCAAAGGCTTTCCTGCGACTGCGTCGGGCCCCTCCCGTATTCAAAGGGGGACAATAGATACTTAGTAACTGCTATGTGTGTGGCCTCTAGGTACCCCGAGGCTATACCAGTGAAAGATATCACATCTCCGTCCGTGATAGAAGCCCTTTTGGTTGTTTTCAGTAGACTGGGGTTCCCGAAGGAGATCCAATGTGATCAGGGCGGCTGTTTTACTAGCCAATTAACGGTTGATTTTTGCGAGAAATTTGGGATAAAAATTGTTCACTCATCCCCACGGCATCCGGAGTCAAATTTAATTGAAAGGTGGCACAGATCCGTCAAAAGATTACTTAGAGTTCTCTGTTTGGAATCAGGGAAAGATTGGGAAGAAATCCTACCATTCGCGCTACTGGCTTTACATACGGTTACTCACGAAACCACCGGTTTCTCTCCCGCCGAGCTAGTCCACGGGAGGAACTTGCGAACCCCGGAGACCTTATTGTTCGAAAAGTGGGTGGAACCGGGGGAGGAAGAAAGTCCCGTGACAGAGTACGTATTTCAACTGATCAACCGGATGAAGCGCTGTCAAGAAATAGCTACCGAGTGCGCCTCCGCGGCACAAATTAAAAGGAAGACTTATTATGACAAGGGCGCAGTGCAACGTACCTTTAAACCAGGGGACAAGGTTTTAGTTATAGCGCCATCAAGGCCAAATAAATTAGCTGTTCAATGGGTAGGTCCTGGGGTTATAGAAAGTCAACTTTCGGAAACTAATTACATTGTTAAAATGCCAGGAAACCCAGCCAAATCTCGGGTTTACCATGTAAACCTCTTAAAACCATATCACCAGCGGGCAGAACTAATCAATTTATTAATTAGCGAAGAAAGCATTGGGACTTCTGACTCTGATCTGGAAATACCTTATCCAGTATCGGACCCTAATGTATATGATTTTGAGGAAATTTTGAGGGATAGTGCACTTAGCGACAAATGTACGCCAGAACAAATCGAAGAATTAAGGACGTTGCTAGGAAAGCATAAAAAAGTATTCTCGAATGACCCAGGAAGGACACATTTGATCGAGCACGATCTCGAATTAATTAGTAACCAGCCCGTTAGATCGAAACCCTATCGAACGTCACCCCGACAAACAGAAATATTAAAAACTGAAATAAAAAGGATGCTCGATCTAAAATTAATTGAGATAGGAGAAAGTGACTATACGTCTCCCCTAATTTTGGTTGAAGCTACCGGCCGTGATCCCCGACCGTGTATTGACTACAGAAAATTGAATTCGATTATTAGGACCGAATATTTTCCCTTACCGAATATTGATGAAAGGATAGAAACCGTTTCAGCTGCTAAGTTCATCACTGTAATCGATCTTACAAAAGGATATTGGCAAATACCTTTAAGTTCTAGAGCTCAACGTTTAGCTGCCTTCGTTACGACTTTTGGGACCTATAGACCATTGGTTATGCCCTTCGGCCTGGTAAATGCGCCTTTTTGCTTTTCCAAATTTATGGCTCAATTGTTGAATGGGTGCGATGAATTCAGCGTCCCATTTTTGGACGACGTAGCTATCTTTTCAAACAATTGGGAGGATCATTTGAAGCACGTGGACGTAGTCTTACGCAAAATTGCCGAGGCTAATTTGACCATCAAACCCTCAAAATGTCGGTTCGCCCAAAGCAAGGTAAAGTACTTGGGACATGAAGTAGGAGGCGGCTTGAGATCCCCAGCTGAAGCGAAAATTAAGGCGGTGTTAGACTTTCCTGCGCCTAAAACTAAAACGCAAATTCGCCAATTTTTGGGCTTGTCAGGATTTTACTCTAAGTATGTTAAAAACTATGCCATCATAGCGGCACCCCTAACTAACGCATTAAAAGGGAAAAATCGGAAGGAGAACGTAGATTGGAACCCCGAATGCGACAAAGCATTTAACGAGCTGAAGCAGAAACTGACAGAAAAACCAGTTCTTCACGCTCCGGATTATTCGAGGGAATTTATTCTACAAACTGACGCTTCCGATACTGGGGTGGGGGTAGTTTTGGCTCAAAAGGATGACAAAAATCAAGAACATCCGGTTCTCTATCTCAGTAGAAAATTCACGGAGAGTGAGAGGAAGTTTTGCACTACTGAAAAAGAATGTGCAGGAATCATATTTGGAATTAAGAAGTTGAAATTCTATCTAGACTCAAAACCCTTTCGGATCGAAACCGACCACAATTGTTTGGTTTGGTTACAGAAGAATACGGGGAATAACCCCAGGCTTATGAGGTGGGCGTTGGCCTTACAGCCATTTAAATACGAAATTAAGCATCGGGCCGGTAAGGACAACAAACACACCGATTGCTTAAGTAGATTGTAAACAAATAAAAATAAAATAAAATAAATGGTCAAAATACCATTGTAAAGAATTCTCCCTCTTGTAGAATTGTAATATTTTTGTATCTTGTGTTTGTCTAAAGTTAAATTCTTGTAATTTCCTGAAATTATTATTATTTTTTAGTTATTGTGTTAGTTTTGCATGCACCATTGTGCTTATCTGTTAGTTAATGCGCCTCTAGCAATGATGAAAGAGCAGAACCTAACCCTTGCCTTTCAGATTTTGCAAGATTACGCAAAATCCCTTACAGGGGGGAGGTGCTGCTGTAGCGTCCCTAACAACAAGGGAAGAGAGAGCTTCGAAAATTTCAGTGCCAGCAGTCTGACCACCTGCGGAGCGCGCGCCTGTGGGTCTGGGAACATAATGGCCTGGCTGAAGCGGGGACTGTTTTGAAGTCCGAGGGCTTTGAAGTACCCGTGGCTGCGATCTTTTGATCTCGAGTCTTCCCGCGGTCCTGCGGCTGAAGTTCGGACTTCTTGGAGCCTTGATTCCAGCCAATGGGATCCCTTTTTAGGGGTTCGGGCGATCGTCACACCAAATTGCAACGAATCCGAACTTTTGGGAAGAGTGACGACACGCCTTCATGTCCGAAAGTTGAGAGAACATTTTTCTGAACGGACACTCTTGGTCTTGCATCCAAAAGTGCCAGGGCGCTCTTCAGCGTTCCTGCTGATATGAAACGAAGAGCTCACCCTGAGCTTCACTTAGGAGACGGCCGACGATCTCCCCGAAAGGAACTTTTTACTACGACTATAAAAACTGATCCATTTCAATTTATATTTTAATTAATGTAACCGAGATTTTGATTAACCAAGAGTAAAAGTGAATTTAAATAAAATTATTTTCTTCTATCGAGCTGTGGCTTCCCTTGTCTCGCATACGTCATCTAGAAGGGAAAAATGCTACAATCTAAGCCACAAACAGACATCGTTTGACCTTGGGATTTGTTGATAGGCATTGCAAATGCCAATCTAATCGGAAACTGAATACGTTTGAATTGAATTGGCACATCTGTAGGTATAATAGGAATCCGTGGTATGAGTATATTTTCACCTCTGAACTTGCCATTTAAAATCCTGGCTTCGATTACGTTTTTCATTAATTTTTGAATGACTAATCGCGTACCGTTGCATAGCCGGGGCGGGTTCAAATTACAAAGCAAGATAATGGGAGATCCAACCTTTATTTTTTAAAAATTTGTGTCACTTTAATGGTCGTTCATAACCCCCCCCCCTCTCGCAGTGAAAAAAAACTTTATACAGCAGATTTTGCCTAATAACTCAACACTCCTGGTGTTTGATACGTTTTATTTGTTTGTAATGATGTTTTTTGGTCACAAACAATATGAAAATCACAAAAAATAGTTACTTTAATTTTTAACATATATTTATCTTCTTCAGAATTTTTGACTTTTAATTTTACCTTGAATTTGACGTAAATGCAAGGTATAAAATACAGAATTTTATAAAGGTACAAAAATTAACATAATATAATTGATAGTGTATATAATTTTTGAAAAAATAATATAAGTGCCGCAAATCAAAAACCATTTAATGCCACAATCGATTCAAAGCCCCCAAAAATGGCGCAAACGTCCATAAGAAAATTCTACAGCATCGAAGGACCCCATTGCCAATTTTAACAAAGATCCGACCAAAACTGTCATTTTGTACTATAAAAAAATTTGGGGTAGATCCCCATGAGGGGATGTACCTGCATAAGGACATTACAATCATTAAAATCATTCAAAAAAACACCATGCAGCTGTTCGAAAAAATCCTTGCGGGCCTGGATTCGATCTCATTCCATCAGGAACTTCAACCTGACGCGCAGAACCACTTGACCATCGGGTCGCTCGTTGAAGTAAGGATTTACGATAACACATATTGTATCGGCGAGCAGCGATCTCGAGAAGAAGTTTTATAAATAATTTTTTAAAATTTTTCTAATTCAAAAATCGAAAATCGGGCTTCGAGGTCTGGTGGCCAGCCCCTTTGTGCTTCCGTGTAAAAAATTCCAGGTCCCTGCGTGCGATAGATTTGGCTGGAGAGCTCGGTCAGACAAATGGACAGACAGACACATTACACTTGCTTTTATTATTATAGATACTGTGCCTGTCCTCCTAGTTAGGGATCCTGCATATTTTTTTGTTAAACGGACACATCTTCCTTAAATGGTAAGTGTTCTTCTTATTTTCGCGGACACATCTTCCTTACATGGTAAGTATTACAAATTATAACTGCAACGTTCATGAGGCACTCATACGCAGGGATGAATGAAGTGAAAAGGGGGCGCCCCTAAAGCAGTGCGACCACAGGTCTATTGCACTATAATACGCAGGGATACTGCAGACACGTGTTTCGGCGTTTTTCAATGCGGAAAATAGGGAGCTTATGTATGCAAAGACATCCGACAAAATCCGACTTTTGTCGGATGTCTGTGCATCCATAATCTCCCAATTTTTCGCTTTGAAAAAAGGCGTTCCTTGTTACGCCGAAACACGTGTCTGCAGTATCCCTGCGTATTAGTGCCTCATGAACGTTGGAATTATAATTTGTAATCATAGCACTAAGGTATCTATTTTTCTTTATGGTAAGTATTCTTCTTATTTTCATTTTACTGTTCATTTGAGTAAATTTTATTGTAATAGAGTACATAACAATGTTTTAATGAAAGAACAATCTTGTTCTTTGGTTCAATTGTTTTGTAAAGCGGTGGCCGACTACTGGGTCTAGAATTCCTCTGCATTTCCAATAGTCGGCAATGTCAGGTCGACCGCTGGTTCTTTGGATGATTTACCCAGCAGTCGGCCACTTCCTTAATAAGGCTTTTCTAATGTTAATCAAGTAGAAATTAAATGAAGATACTAAAATATAACAATTTAATCGCTTTGAGCAAAAATCCACTTTTTAAAGTTAATTCTTTTGAGGAAAAAATGTTTACATTTAGTGCCTTTTAATTAAACCCTACCCATTTAAAATGGGACGTCCTGTGAAAAAGTGGCACAGATAATTTTTAAGAAAGAACCCTGATGTACACCAAAGAGAACCGCAAGCTCTTTCAAAAGGCAGAGGAGTAGTAACAGAAGAAGCAATAAGGAAATGAATATTTGATTTGGAAGAATTTTTACGCCAAAAAAAAAAAAAAAACTGGATATTTTGAAAGATCCAAATTGTATATTAAATGAAGATGAAACATCATTTACCTTATATCCTAAAACTGGCAAGGTAATTGCACCAAGGGGGTGGGAAAATGTTTATCAATTATAACAAGGAAAT
>JAXGGA010012804.1:0-37463 GCA_038373865.1 Uloborus plumipes | reverse complement strand
GTTTATTTCAATTAAAATTAATTTATTAATATGTATCAAACAAAATGAAAGCAAAGAAAAAGTAGATGAGAAAGCAACTGAAAACGAAAAAATTCGCTGAAAAAAGAAAATAACAATTTTGAGGGTGTACGTCAATGTTTTACATTTGTCGTATCATCTATTCCTCTTTCAAGGGAAGCTACAATTACTAATAATATTATTTTTTAAATATATTTAAGATCTATGGAAATAAATCTTTTACACAAGTAACTTGCTTAATTTATTTGGAAACAAGTTTTGAGGCTATATATATCTTGTTATAAAAAGTTGGGGAAAAACTCGAGTCAGTAAAATTTAATTAAAGTTTCACGAATGAATTTCATCAAAATTGTTAGTAAAGAGATTTTTTTGTCGATTGTGCATGCGGTTACTTCCTTTGAGCTTTGTATCAACCTAGGAATCTGAAATTAATATTAACAGTATTTTTGATAGCTAATATTTTTGATCTAAAAAATCACTTACAAGTTAATAAATCATTTGCATATTCATCGGTTGCATTTCACAAAAAATATTTCCACCGATTCCAAGTATTTTTCTTTTCTGTCTTGATGATCATATTTTTTAAGAAATTTCCTTTTCAATCGAAAAATAAGTGCATGTCGGGATCTAAAAGCTAAAGCTACATAGTTGTGCTCTATCGCTACTAACATAAATACAGTGAACTCTCATTTATACACCGCCTCATTTATACGACTTTTTCACTAATACGACGATTTTAAATGGTCCCAGCACATTCCATAGCAAAAAAATGATAAGTATCATTCATTTATGCGTCGCTCTAAAGATAGATATTTCACTTATGCGCCGAATTTTCTGTGAAATGTGAAAAATTTAATTTATTTTCTTTAAAAAATAAGCATTTTTTTCTTTCACTTTCCTCTTTAATCTTTCGCCTTTATTGCTCACGGAAGGCATTTTTTCCGCGTGAACTAGAATTCGGAGATTGACAAATATCTATTATAGATGGCTTTAAAAGGAACAGTTTGTAATTAGGTATGCTACAATTTGTGTGTTATCTTTATCGTTGTAGTTACGTTACAGTAATTGCAAAACCGTAGTAATATGTCCACTTTCTATAGAAATTCCTATTCATTCTCTCATTAGACACTATGTTGCGTTTTAGTACTTTAAATAGGCTTGTTCACTTATACATCTCTCTCACTTATGCGCCTTTTTCCGTTGGTCCCTTGCCCCGTCGTATAAGTGAGAGTTCACTGTAGCTGTATTGAAAGCAAAGAGATTAATTCGAAGTTCTTTCCGGAATTTGTCTAACAAACACAAGACATTACGTGCTCTCAATGATGTAATGCCCACGGACGAATCTTCAAGAGGGAAATAATGGCCAAAAGTTTCCAGTAATTGCTGAAAAGTCAATCTGGTAAGATGGCATAATTTGATTGTGATGATGTTTGCTTTTCTGAATGTTGAATTAATGTATTTATGTACATCCGATTGGCTGTCTTTGTAATTGAATTAGAAATTAAACGCTGCAGGGCAAAAAGTGTTAGACTCTTGTTCTAAGAACCTCGCAATGGATGTTACCAATTTCATTACATTTATTTAATCATTGCAGATTATTTTAATTTTAACCGCGTGCATTTAGTGAATATTAGCTCTATGCTACTTGTTTACTTTCGAACTTAGCGAAAACGGGTCATTCCATAGAAATGTCAACCTCAGCCGAAGAAAAAAAAATACCGAAGTGAAAAAGTATCAAAAAATAAATTAATTAAATAAAAATCATACAACATAAGAAGTTTTAAAAAATTGAAAAAGTGTTGTAATCACTGAGATTAGCCATAATAAATAGTTTGTAGTGAGTTTACTGCTTGTTATTCGATGGTTACGTTAGTCACACTCCATCTTGGGTAATAGTGACACTTAAAAATAATTACGATTTAATAAATGTGTTTTATGTATTTAAAAGCCAACTTTATAGACATTTTTCAAATGTATCATTCAATTTTTAACACTTGCTTAACTTTGAGAAATGTTTGCCTCACAACAAGAGCATTCATTTTCAGGGTTGTAAAAATGTTGCGTTAGTCACGCTGCTATTTTTGTTGAAAAAATATCTACTGTCGGTAATTTTGTTTCAAATTCTTAGCAGAAATGATACATAGATACCATGTACATTGTAAATCCACCAGCATAACTGATTTTTTTTTTATCTTTTAAGTTACAAGTAAAAAGAGTTACAAAATCAGCTCTGAATGTTCTGTTAGTCACTATGGAATGACCCAAACTGAAAAATATCCTTTACAGCACTCCCATACTTTCTCCACAAGCTTTAGTTTATACATTGATGAAAAATATAATGTTTTTAAGAACTTGATACACTCATTAGACGTATTCTTTCTCATTTTAATGGCGTTCCTAATAGTCCAAGATCTAGTAACGTCGAAAAAACAACTATTTTAAGACGCGCATCTAGCTTTTTAAGAAATCTTTTCCTATGCTCTTGTACGCAGCATGCCGAGTGTCAGGAAGCCGAGAGTGCTTGCGTTTTTTACTGTGCATCGCACTTGTACAGAAAAAAAATTGTGATTTTTAAGTCGTTTTGGGGCAATTCCACGTCGAATCAGTCATGAGAAACAAGATTTTGCCAGTGGTCGGAAGTAGCGCGCTACAAGTAGCGAAACTACTGTAGTAGCTACATTTTTTAGTAGTTTGTAGTGTAGCGCACTACTTTTTAATACAAGTAGAGTTGTGAGTAGCGCGATACAAAAAAAATAGTAGTTTGCAGCGATTTCTGGAAACTACTTTTAAATTAAAAAAAATAAATAAATAAATGAATTTTTTTAAGAGAAAGAAGAGAAAAAAACGAGGTTAAATTGACTCTGATTGGTGCAAATCTTGTACTGGTACAGCAGCAAACGCAATGAGAAATAAGAACTATTAAAATCATTCTGACGAAATACATTATATCTGTTTGATGTCATTGATTTATTAGGCATCATAATTTTTATATTCCTTCAAATAATTTCCATATTCCTAAATATTCCCTGGAAAGAAATTTAACAAAATAAATTGAAGGTTGAATTCTTTCAATCTTTCAACTTTTGAATCCTTTCTTGGGGCGAATATTCGTAAAATTGCAAAAAAAAAAAAAAAAAAAAAAATAGAACAAAGACAAATGTTAGCCAAAAAAAAGGGGGGGGGGGGACAAAGAGGAAAAGTAACAAATAAATTCAAAGACAATTCCTAGTTCTATTCCATATTCAAATGAGTTAGTTTATTAATGTAAACACCACTTTTCGAATTTTCTCGGTCAATCCTCAAACAATGTATGTTTTTTATTTATTTATTTTTTAAAAGTAGCGAAGTAGCGACTACAATTCAAAAGTAGTTTGTAGTCGCTACATTTAAAAAAAAAGTAGTTGTAGTAACTACATTTATAACAAAGTAGTTGTAGTTCTAGTTCGCTACGAAAGAAATGTAGTTTTTCCAGCCACTGATTTTGACCACACTCGTTAACAATTTTAACAAAAATTGGTGTGAAGGACCTGCCATCTTTTAGATTTCTACATCAAAAATTGTACGAAACACAGAGCTGTTAAAAAACTTTAAAAAAAAGGCTTTGCATGCAACTTCTTTTCTATTTGTAGTAAAGTAAACAATTCAAAAATTGTTAATTTTGCAGTAGTAAACCGTAAAATTGCTGGTTTACAGTAATAGACTAAAATTTCTAGTTTAGGAGTTTATTGCGGTGCATTTTAGTTTTAAACTGGAACCTTTGCTGCCAGTATTATACTGTTGTTTCTGCAGTATACTACAGCTAATTTTATGGTAATAAACTGTAAAGTTGCCAATTTTACAGTAATAAAATGCAAATTAGATAGTTCTACAGTGATAAACTGTAAAAAAGCTAGCTTGCAGTTTATTGCTGCTCTTTTACAGTTTTAAACTAAAACCTCTACTTTCAGTATTATACTGTAAAAACAACAATTTAATTTCGCACTGTAGGGGATTTGCAGATTATTCAGAACTCCGTTTTATAGAGAGTCATGAACAGGCATTATATTGAAGTTTATCAATTAATTACTTTGCATCGATAAACCCTCCCAATCGAATTAGCAAGTTCTGGCGAGAAATGGAATTTAACAATTTAATTTTTGCAGTGTAGGATTTGCAGATTATTCAGAACTCCGTTTTACAGAGAGTCATGAACAGGCATCATATTGAAGTTTATCAATCAATTACTCTGCATCGATAAACCCTCCCAATGGAATTAGCAAGTTCTGGCGAGAAATGAAATTTAACAATTTAATTTTTGCAGTGTAGGATTTGCAGATTATTCAGAACTCCGTTTTACAGAGAGTCATGAACAGGAATCATATTGAAGTTTATCAATCAATTACTCTGCATCGATAAACCCTCCCAATGGAATTAGCAAGAAGTTCTGGCGAGAAATGAAATTTAACAATTTAATTTTTGCAGTGTAGGATTTGCAGATTATTCAGAACTCCGTTTTATAGAGAGTAATGAAGAGGCATCATATTGAAGTTTATCAATCAATTACTTTGCATCGATAAATCCTCCCAATGAAATTAGCAAGTTCTGGCGAAAAATGAAATTTAACAATTTAATTTTTGCAGTGTAGGATTTGCAGATTATTCAGAACTTCGTTTTACAGAGAGTCATGAACAGGCATTATATTGAAGTTTATCAATCAATTACTTTGCATCGATAAACCCTCCCAATTGAATTAGCAAGTTCTGGCGAGAAATGAAATTTAACAATTTAATTTTTGCAGTGTAGGATTTGCAGATTATTCAGATCTCCGTTTTACAGAGTCATGAACAGGCATCATATTGAAGTTTATCAATTAATTACTTTGCATCGATAAACCCTCCCAATCGAATTAGCAAGTTCTGGCGAGAAATGAAATTTAAGAATTTAATTTTTGCAGTGTAGGATTTGCAGATTATTCAGATCTCCGTTTTACAGAGAGTCATGAAAAGGCATCATATTGAAGTTTATCAATCAATTACTCTGCATCGATAAACCCTCCCAATGGAATTAGCAAGTTCTGGCGAGAAATGAAATTTAACAATTTAATTTTTGCAGTGTAGGATTTGCAGATTATTCAGAGCTCCGTTTTACAGAGAGTCATGAACAGGAATCATATTGAAGTTTATCAATCAATTACTCTGCATCGATAAACCCTCCCAATGGAATTAGCAACAAGTTCTGGCGAGAAATGAAATTTAACAATTTAATTTTTGCAGTGTAGGATTTGCAGATTATTCAGAACTCCGTTTTACAGAGAGTCATGAACAGGCATCATAATGAAGTTTATCAATCAATTACTTTGCATCGATAAACCCTCCCAATCGAATTAGCAAGTTCTGGCGAGAAATGAAATTTAACAATTTAATTTTTGCAGTGTAGGATTTGCAGATTATTCAGAACTCCGTTTTACAGAGAGTCATGAACAGGCATCATAATGAAGTTTATCAATCAATTACTTTGCATCGATAAACCCTCCCAATGGAATTAGCAAGTTCTGGCGAGAAATGAAATTTAACAATTTAATTTTTGCAGTGTAGGATTTGCAGATTATTCAGAACTCCGTTTTACAGAGAGTAATGAACAGGCATCATAATGAAGTTTATCAATCAATTACTTTGCATCGATAAACCCTCCCAATCGAATTAGCAAGTTCTGGCGAGAAATGAAATTAACAATTTAATTTTTGGCAGTGTAGATTTGCAGATTATTCAGAATTCCATTTTACAGAGAGTCATAACAGGCATCATATTGAAGTTTATCAATCAATTACTTTGCATCGATAAACCCTCCCAATCGATTAGCAAGTTCTGGCGAGAAATGAAATTTAACAATATAATTTGTGCAGGTGTAGGATTTGGCAGATTATTCAGAACTCCGCTTTTACAGAGAGTCATGAACAGGCATCATATTGAAGTTTATCAATCAATTACTTTGCATCGATAAACCCTCCCAATCGAATTAGGCAAGTTCTGGCGAGAAATGAAATTTAACAATTTAATTTTTGGCAGTGTAGGGTTTGCAGATTATTCAGAACTCCGTTTTACAGAGAGTCATGAACAGGCATTACATTTGAAGTTTATCAATCAATTACTTTGCATCGATAAACCCTCCACAATCGAATTAGCAAGTTCTGGCGAGAAATGAAATTTAACAATTTAATTTTTGGCAGTGTAGGATTTGCAGATTATTTCAGAATTCCATTTTACAGAGAGTCATGAACAGGCATCATATTGAAGTTTATTCAATCAATTACTTTGCATCGATAAACCCTCCCAATCGAATTAGCAAGTTCTGGCGAGAAATGAAATTTAACAATTTAATTTGTGCAGTGTAGGATTTGCAGATTATTCAGAACTCCGCTTTACAGAGAGTCATGAACAGGATCATATTGAAGTTTATCAATCAATTACTTTGCATCGATAAACCCTCCCATCGAATTAGCAAGTTTCTGGCGAGAAATGAAATTTAACAATTTAATTTTTGCAGTGTAGGGTTTGCAGATCATTCAGAACTCCGTTTTATAGAGAGTCATGAACAGGCATTATATTGAAGTTTATCAATCAATTACTTTGCATCGATAAACCCTCCCAATCGAATTAGCAAGTTCTGGCGAGAAATGGAATTTAACAATTTAATTTTTGCAGTGTAGGATTTGCAGATTATTCAGAACTCCGTTTTACAGAGAGTCATGAACAGGCATCATATTGAAGTTTATCAATCAATTACTCTGCATCGATAAACCCTCCCAATGGAATTAGCAAGTTCTGGCGAGAAATGAAATTTAACAATTTAATTTTTGCAGTGTAGGATTTGCAGATTATTCAGAACTCCGTTTTACAGAGAGTCATGAACAGGAATCATATTGAAGTTTATCAATCAATTACTCTGCATCGATAAACCCTCCCAATGGAATTAGCAAGAGTTCTGGCGAGAAATGAAATTTAACAATTTAATTTTTGCAGTGTAGGATTTGCAGATTATTCAGAACTCCGTTTTATAGAGAGTCATGAAGAGGCATCATATTGAAGTTTATCAATCAATTACTTTGCATCGATAAATCCTCCCAATGAATTAGCAAGTTCTGGCGAGAAATGAAATTTCACACAATTTAATTTTTGCAGTGTAGGATTTGCAGATATTCAGAACTTCGTTTTACAGAGAGTCATGAACAGCATAAATTGAAGTTTATCAATCAATTACTTTGCATCGAAATAAACCCTCCCAATTGAATTAGCAAGTTCTGGCGAGAAATGAAATTTACACATTTACTTTTTGCAGTGTAGAATTTGCAGGAGATTCATTCATTGACATTTTGAAATAAGGTTCAAATACTAACACAATATGTAGAACACTCACAATTAAAAAAAAGTGCAATGAAATCTCTTTTAAGAACTAGTAAAATTGAAAATCAAAACGTCTCTATTTGAAAATACGGTATGAATTGTTTAACATGTATGGGTTTATAAACTGTAAACAATAGATGTTGTTATTACAGTATAATACAGCTAATTTTATAGTAACAAACTGTAAAAATTGCTAATTTTAGCCAAATAAACTAAAATTTCTAATTTAGCCAAATAAACTAAAATCACTAATTTTAGTTTATTACGATGCATTTTACAGTTTTAAACTGGTACATCTGCTGCCAGTATTATACTGTTGTTTTATCAGTATAATACAGCTAATTTTGTGGTAATAAAGTAAAATTGCTGCTTACAGTAATAATCTGTAAAATTGCTAATTTTACAGTTTATTACTGTGCATTTTACAGTTTTAAACTGGAACCTCTTCTGCCAGTATTATACTGTAAAAACAACCCTTTAGTTATTGCAGTGTGCTTATGCTTATGTTTAATAGTATTCTATAATTCAAATGCTTTGTTGCAAAAAATTTTTAAAATATATAATTTTTTTGATTTAAACAACACTAGCCACATATGAGACTTATGGGTCATTCATTCCATGTGAAATCAACAAGCCTCAAAACTTGACCATCACCAATTTCAAAAAAAATTATAGGGTTGATTACCTCTATAAAGTGATACAAAAAACTGATTTTTAAAATTTTTTTCAGCTGTTAGTTTTTTGTGTGAGACCGCCTAAAAAACGCAAAAAATGGAAAAAAGTGAAATTTTGAACATACAAAGATTCAATTTTCTCAGCTTGTATTGCAGCTAGAGTCTTTTGTTATATGTCATTGTAAAGCTCTTTAAACAAGCTTTCAAATGATATATAATTTGACAAGGTTTCGTGATGTTAATATTTCAAGGTCACCAAAAGCATTATTTAACCTTGAATATTTCAAAAAGTGCATTTTTTAAAAATCTGAAAATATATATATATATATATATTACTTCCTAATGTAGTGTATATGTAGTAAAATTTGCAGAATGGGACAGCAATGAGATCTGGATGAAAAATGGAATCGACTTTTTACACTCTTACCACTTTATTGCAATGCCTATGGCTCCTGAGGATATATAATACAGAAATATTGCAAACTGCGAAATGTTATTTACAAGTGACGGTTGGCTTATTCCACGTCTTGTTTTGAGAGGTTATAAATCATTCCTTTTCCGTTTCTACTAGGGTCTACTTTCGAAATAATAGCACTTATGGGCACATTGACAACATTTTCAAAGTCTGGATAGTAGATAGAATTTGAGGGTCCATGAGGTTGCAACAGCTTGATTTTCTTCATCTGTGTCTAAGACGCACCTTAGCCACCAATATCACGGGACGCGGGAGCGTCCCGCCCCGCCAAGAAAACTAAATACAAGCCGCCAAGAAATTTCCGTCGCCAAGAAAAATGTAAAAGAGCGACTAAGGACTGTTTACGCGAGTAACCAAACCGGGGTTTTCCCCCCTCTGAACCTCAGCCCCATAAAGATCCATAGAGTTCTTTTTTGGTATACTCAATCTCCAGCGGCCCCTGACGGCACATACCAAAGCAAAACATCCAGGACCCTCAGGGGGAGGGGTGATAAAGGTTAAAAAATCGCTATTTTTCGCACTTTTTAAAAATTGTTTGACAGGGGTCCAGACTAAACGGTAACTCGGATTGAGCTCTGCTTTTGCACCCACATTTATTTTGTCCTAAAGCTCGGCATAGGGGGTTTTTCGACCCCCAGCCCCTCCCCCCTCGTTTTTATTTTCCGTATCTTTTCTCCCCGGGGGTCTTTAGTGTTGATTTTTGATATGAATATTCTCGATGAGACCTTGAGGACGTTTTCTCAAAATTTACCGCCCCGGGGTCATCGCACCCCGGAGTTATTAATGCTTAAAATTGGTCCGATTTCTATCTACTAGCTCTGTTCAACATCTGAGCATTTATGTTGTCATTGTTGGGCAACGAGGAAAGAAAACTCAATGATTTATAATTTCATCTGTTGCCAGTTTCTATTTGTTAACAAATAAAATATTTGTAATTGCTTTTATTGCATAAGGCTTTTAAAAGGGATCTTCAATTTAGTTCATTTTAATATGAGATCGGCAGTAAGGGTTGGGTTTTTTTTTTTTTTTTAACTTTTAATTTAATCGTAGTATTGTTAGCAACTAGCTTTGTTTTGCGTCGGTTCGGGTGGTACATAGTGATTGATTTCAAATTTATCCTAGACTGAAGAAGATCATTGAACTTTTGCACCAAATGCATGCCGCCAAGAAAACCACATATGTCGGACCGCCAAGAAAAATGTTGAAGAGAAAAAAAACATGCAAAGTAAATTTTGAAGAGAAAAAAAAAACAGGCAAAGAAATAATATTAATGCAAAAACATGTGATATCTCCCCAAAAACAACAGTGTTGTAAAAAAATCCCCCGCCAAGAAAACCTTAAATACTCAGCCTTAAAAAGTTATGATATCGAGTTTTCCCGCCAAGTTTGTGCCAAACTACAACTAACCTGTATGTATTGTTCTTTTAAATTGTTTTCAGTCCTGCCAGGCGGGAAGTTTTTACTCATTAAGCAACCACCTCACAAGACAAAGCTTCCCGCCTGGCAGGACTGAAAACAATTTAAAAGAACTATACATACAGGTTAGTTGTAGTTTGGCACAAACTTGGCGGGAAAACTCGATATCATAACTTTTTAAGGCTGAGTATTTAAGGTTTTCTTGGCGGGGGATTTTTTTACAACACTGTTGTTTTTGGGGAGATCCATTATACCTGCAGATCAAGAATCCAACCATTTCTGGGCAATCAAGATCGCCTTTGACAGTTGTAGCACGTTCAATCCTTATAGTGTTGAAAATGAATATGCATTCACTTGCATCTGATTCCTGTTTAATGACATTACACAATGAAGACTCTGAGTGCCTGGTGTTGTTCTTGCCATCAATTTTCTGGATTTCAAAGCCTCTGCTTCCTGTTTATAATGTTCAATTGTGCAATATTGAAAATGAATTGATTTGATATGGAAGAAGAGGCTTTGAAATCCAGAAAAATGATGGCAAGAACAACACCAGGCACTCAGAGTGTTCATTGTGTAATGCCATTAAACAGGAATCAGATGCAAGTGAATGCATATTCATTTTCAACACTATAAGGATCGAACGTGCTACAACTGTCAAAGGCGATCTTGATTGCCCACTTTTTTCCATTTTTTGCGTTTTTTAAGCGGTCTCACACAAAAAACTAACAGCTGAAAAAATTTTAAAAATCAGTTTTTTGTATCACTTTATAGAGGTAATCAACCCTATAATTGAATCGTTTATTTCGAAAAGGTAACATCTCTATTTTGATCTCCTCTGTCTCTTTAGAAAATTAAACAGCGCACGGTTATATTTTTGAATGTCATAATCAATGAAAAAATGCCTTTAGTTAAGTACACAATTACTGCAATAATTTACCAAATAACCATTGACTATGACATTCAAAAATATAACCGTACGCTGTTTAATTTTCTAAAGAGACAGAGGAGATCAAAATAGAGATGTTACCTTTTCGAAATAAACGATTCAATTTTTTTTGAAATTGGTGATGGTCAAGTTTTGAGGCTTGTTGATTTCACATGGAATGACCCTTATATCCTAAAATATTTAATCACAAAATGTCTGATGCACGTAGCTATAACTTTTATATGAAGAAATGTAAATTTATGTCATTGTTGCATAGCTGGGGTTACCAGAGATCCAAAATGGCTGATACGTGGGCCTGACTTTATACCATAGTTTCTTCACTTGAAACGTCATACGAGACCTCACTTTGTTGTAAAAATCGGACGTTTTAAAAAGTTAATTAAAAGTTAACTATTGGGAAAAAAAGTATTTTCTGGTTCCATGTGTTTTTTTTTTTTTTTTCCATTGCTTATTTGATCAATATCAGTGACTAAAAGTAGTACTGATTTTGGATACCGATTGATTGTGGGAAACATCCCCATTGGGAGGAACCTTTTTAAATCCCATTTTTCATCAATGGCAATACTAGCTGCAATACGAGAATCATTTTTGAAAAGTGAGGTCAACCGAAAAGCGAAGCATGAAATCTTAAATTCAATTTAATTTTTTGAAATTCATAATGCTGGAAAAAACTGCAACCATAAAACGTGTCACCGAGTCTTCTTCAGGACCATCATTTCGAGTTTTTCTGGGGGGGGGGGGGAGGGGTAAAGGGTGTGTAAACAATTTAAATTTTCCCCACACCTGGCAAAAGTCACGCCCACTTACATGTAAATGCATTGGTTTCCTTAAATCAGGTGGGAGGGCAATTGACCCCCTGACCCCCTAAATAACGGGCCTGGTCTTTTTTTCTCATATGAACTATTGTTTGAATAAATTCAGAACATGATTTTTGCAAATGTAAGGAGAAGGAGTTCTTTCTTTTCCCCCCAAGGACTATACCATAGATGTTAAAAGGGTATTAACATGCAAAATGTAAAAAAAAAAAAAAAGACTCATCTTTTCAATGAAGGAAAAAAAATCTGGAAAGATGAGTTTACTCATATACGCGCATTCTAAGGAGTACTTTTGAAATTTCTATCTTGGGGGGGGGGACCACTTATAATATGTGTTAAATATAGAGTTTGGTTCTTACAAATTGAAAAAATTTGGGTGTTTTTTTGTGGTACAGTAGCCCCTCGTTATATCGCGCCTCGTTATATCGCTCATTCGAATAAATCGCTCTTTTCTTTTGTCTCCCCCCCCCCCCCAAAAAAAAAAATTTTTAGTTCGAAACCATTTTTGAGAAAATATGTAAGGTGCTCAGAAAAGGTCTCTTTCTCATTTATTTTTGTCATCAATGAGCGAAACGAAGGTTCTTCTATTCTTCTGAATTCGCTGAAAAGAAGCAGCAAATTCCTGTCACCTAAATTTCCATACTGCAGAGACAGTTTGGAAACTACTGAACACTTTCTTTTGTATTGATACAATGAGTAAAAAGCATCTGTTAGTAATGTGTAGTAGTAATCTGCAAAAGTTATGTTTTTTTTGTTACTTTTGACTGAAAAAAAAAAAGCTAATGTTCGAATAAATGAATTTTTATGTATGTGCACGTATAATTTACTTGCATGCTGGATAGAAAACTATTTTTAGTGACCTCGGTTATATCGCGCTTTCGGATATATCGCGCTTTTTTCTTGTCCCCCGAAAAGCGCGATATAACGAGGGGTAACTGTATTAAAAATTCGAAGGAAAAGGTGTACTGTGAAGAAATTATGTTTGCAATGACTACAATAAAAATAACACCGCAGAAAAAACACTTAATTTGTACAATTATTTAATAATGATAATTTCATTTTTCAAATACAGTTTCAAAATAAATAAGAAAATTAAAATAAAATAGCAATAATAATTTTTTTAGTGAGAAACGATGAAAAGCATTTTTGGAACAGCTTTGAAAATTTTCGGAGGGGGTTTGAACCCTAAAAGCCCACCTCTTAAATACGACCCTGCCATAAAGTAGAACAAGGCGTGAAAGCTATTGTCCAGAAAATCATCCTTCACCGACATTAGAATTTCTATTTTCGTCGCCCTCTAAAAAAAAGCTCCATCTTGCGACATAAAACAAGTGAACCGCTTTAGAGCCATTACTTCACATTTTGTTCGAAAGTAATTTCCTCCAAGGAAGTGATTTTCCAGAAAAGAAAAGACTCCCGATGGTGTTTAGGAGGTGGAAAAGAATCGATAAATTAAAAGCTGTGATCAGTTTAATATTCCGGAGGTTTTTCACACGCCACGCCTTCTGACCCAAAGTATCTCCGAACGAGGGGTATTTTGTAATTGATCCTATTTTTAGTCGCTTGGTGACTTCAAAAGAACCGCCACGCCCATGCATTGTAAATGTCAGGATATTAGCGCTGCCTCTTCATTGGGGATGGAAAAAAAATGGGTGGTGTATTTTTCTGGCAACATTGAAAATATTTCGCCAGTTGATGGATAAATGTCGCCAAATGGTAATGGTCCTTTAGATAGATGAGGGTTACTGGGTCATTCCATAGAAATGTCAACCTCAGCCGAAGGGAAAAAAAATACCGAAGTGTAAAAAGTATCAAAAAATAAATAAATAAATAAAAATCATACAACAGAAGAAGTTAAAAAAAATTGAAAACGTATTATATTTATCACTGAGATTAGCCATGATAAATAGTCTGTAGTGTGTCTACTGCTTGTTATTCGATGGTTACGTTAGTCACGTTACGTTAGTCACACGCCATCTTAAATAAAAGTGACACTTAAGACTAAAGAAAATTAAGATTTAATAAATGTGTTTTATGTTTTTAAAAGTCAACTTTACACATTTTTCAAATATATCATTCAATTTTTAACACTTGCTTAACTTTAAGAAATTTTTGCGACACAACATGAGCATTAATTTTCAATGTTGCAAAACTGTTACGTTAGTCACGCTGCTATTTTGGTTGAAAAAATAGCTACTGTCAGTAATTCTGTTTTAAATTCTTAGTAGAAGTGATACATAGATCCCATGTACATTGTTAATCCACCAGCATAACTAAAAAACGTTTTTTTTTTCCCTTTAAGTTACGAGTTAAAACAGTTACAAAATCAGCTCTAAACGTTACATTAGTCGCTATGGAACGACCCTACTACTTTATAATATTATAAAGTTTATGTACCGTATCCAGGGACGGGTACAAGTGAGAGACGATGGGGACGATCGTCCCTCTCTTCAGGGACTCACCACTCGTAAATTTTCTATACTGAAGTTGGAAAAAGGCGTTTTTAGACAATTTTTGATGCTATTAGAAGGAAGGCTTAGGTCTCCCCCCCCCCCAGAATAGTTTCGCAATTGAAGTCCAAAACACATGATTTCAACATTTGTAAACTAAAATGTGTGGTAAATCATATGCAATAAAATCAATCTCCCCTCCCCTGAAACATTTCTCGATCTCCCTTGACCGTGTTTACCTGAAAATAAGACCCGGTCTTATATTAATAAAGCTAAGGGATTAATTTTAGAAGATGTTTTTTTTTTCTTTTTGCTGCACAATAAGTTATACTTGTTTGTGGGCAAACTATACTAAAATGCAACTTAACTTGGCAGTGACGTCACATGGGTGGAGCCAATAAGAGCTCACAAGCAGTCAGCGATCTTCTCTAATTCGCAAAATAGGCTGTGACGTTTTATCTAGCTAGTTTTTCATAGGCTAACGTCACGCAAACGTCACGCTGACGATACGATGTTTTTGCCAAGAAAGGTTGCATTGTAGTATAATAAGATTCAAAGGTTCAAACGCAATATTTATTCCTACCCTACTTCATAAATCTTTTAATAATGACTTCTACCAAAAACCAAAATGCGCATCTGTCTTAGATTGTGTTCGTCTTTACATTTTCTAGGATCGCCATTATTGGACCTAACACGGACTTCTGCTCTTGTAGAAAGCTATTACACTAGACAGCAACTTGACACTGAACGTCACAACGGGGGGAGCCAATAAGAGCTCACAAGCAGTTAGCGATCTCCTCTAATTCGCCAAGTAGGCTGTGACGTTTTATCTAGCTCGTTTTTCATAGGCTAACGTCACGTTGACGTCACGATATTTTTGTCAAAAAACCTTGCAGTGTAGTATAGATTTGTATTTTTAGTGTTTCACTATTCCTTTCCTTTCGTTCTTTACCCTTTCTTTTTGCATTCATTTTTCTGATTAGTGACGAACTTTTAACTAGATCTTAACTAAAGAATAGCCTAGAGAAATGTTCTACATATGGATGGTGTTATGCAAAAAGGAGTTAACCCACAAAAACCTGATTTTGAGATAATGGGCTTTAAAGTCAACGAATTCTGGCAAAAAGCATGGAGCTCTATATCAATATACCAATGATATGTTACCATTAAATGCTGATAGGGCTTAAATATTTTTGCTTACTGTAGAAAGCAACGTATTTTACCATCACAGTTGGATAACTCATTTTTTTATGTTTTGTGGATTAACTCCTTTTTGCATAACACCATCCATATCAAACGTTATACGGAATATTTCATAAGCGGCCTTCACATCTAGTATGTTTTCATGGCTCAAACTTAAATTTTAATTTATTTCTGAAATCTAAAGAGGAGTCTAATGAGTCAACATTAGTGAAAGAGCAAAACTGACATTTTATATTATAAAGTGCATTGTACCAAAATAAAACCATGTGCATTGTACATTGCGCGCCAAAATTACTCTAATCATTAGTTCTACCTTGTAAGTTTAGAACTGTTGGTTTCATATTTAACACTCTATTTCTGTGCAAATTTTTGAGTTCGCACGAAATTTTCAGCGTTTGAAATTAATGGATCATGTTAAACTGCAGTACTTAGCTTTGAAGTACTTTAAAAATTATCTAAGTTGCATTGAGTAAAAATACATTTATAATCTTAAAATAAAATTTTTCTTGAAGAAAATGCTATCAAATCATATCAACATCGGAAACTGCAGGCATACGAACCGTCTTAGTAGCTATTTTTTCAGTGTCAAAACTAAAAAAAGAGCTTTAAATTTAAACATTCTTTCTTGAGGCATTTATTCCAAGTCACGTGATGTTAATTTAAATTACTTTGATCAAAAAGTAGAAATATTACATTGATGTACAAGTTAATTTTATTGAGGAAATAACTTTTCCTGTGATATCTGATTGATGATTTATTAATTACCTCCAAAATTAGAAATATGTAATTGAATTGAATAGTTCTTGTCGGCTTTTGTTGCTATTTTCTGCATATGCTAATGAAAATCAAAATACAACTTGATCTATACATAAAAAAGCAATTATGTAACCAAATCAAACTTCTCAACTCTTTTCCACTTCAGCTGCCTAGTACTATTAATATTTTTTCTAAAAATAAAATGCTTATGAAAGGAAAAAAATCAAGGTTTCTCCAACGACAATTCGCCCTTTTTCATTACCACTCTTTCCAAAGTACCTCCATTTGAATACTATTGCAATTAAAAGCTAAACTTTCCTGATACGTTGCTTAAATAATTTTCTGCAATGGGTGTAATCTACGGAAATCCTATGCACTTCTGACTAGTGATGCCGATAGCTGCGAAGAAAAAGGATCATAATTAAAACTCTTCTCCACGAGAACGTTTTTCGTTCAGCAATTATTTAAAAAGAAGAATGAAAGCTGTTAGAACTGTATTTAATTCGTAATAATCCTTCAAACGTTTTGGGTGTGGTACCTCATCTGCTTATCGTCTCTCGCCAGTAAAAGGACTTAGAATTATGAAATGCATCTAACGTTGTGTGGCGAAGTTTTGCGTTCGGGATTACTTTATTCAAAGAGCTGTGTCGCATTGGAATAAAATAGTCAAGCCAGTATTAGTCCAGTAACCTTGTCGCCTAAAAAATGGTGTAGTCAAATCGGGTAGTTCTAATTTTTTGCTACATTTTTTAAGATGTTGATCGAATAAAAAATCTAAGTTTGTAACCTCGAACTCCGAACGTAACTTTGTCATAAATCCAAAAAAACGCCAAATTTTGCCCTTTACTTTATATTTTGTTGATTTTATCCCTAAACGACTGGTTTTTCAATAATATTTACATTAACAATTTTAAAGTAGATAAAATTTGCTACAATAAGAATTCAAAACCATCTTTTTAGGCCTAATAGTTTTCGAGATATAGCCTCTTAAAGTTTATATTTTTTTCGAACCTCGTAATTTTTCGCAACATTTCGCCACTCAAAATCAATTTTGACCCCTTTTCTTTAGAATATCTCTCCACTTCGACCCTTCCTCACGTTCTAGTGAATTATGAAAAGGTTTTAGGGCCTTCCATAAGGTTCCAACCTCCACCGTCTCATCTCTACTAATTATAAAGCAGGAAGTTTAAATATTTTCTGTCTTTGTCTGTGACACGAAGAGGACCAAAACAAGCTCGGTTAACTTTCATGAAATTTTGCGCAAAATTACTTTGTAGCAAGGGGGTGTGCACATCGAAGCGTTTTTTCTGATTTTTTTCTTTTTCTGTTATAATTTTGAACTACTTTTTCACGTGAACTTAATAACATGTTGCAGAAATATTTCAAAGCTTGGAATTTTCTGCACAACACATAATTTGTTTGAAGTTTCTACGAGAATTAGGACAGCTATTGAAAATGCTAGAACATGATGAAGGGTCGTAGTGCGGAAATATTTTAAGAAAAAGGAGTCAAAATTGATTTTTTAGAACGACAAAATATTACGAAAAATTACGAGGTGCGAAAAAAATACAAACTTCTAGAGGCTGTATCTCGAAAACTATTGGGCCTAAAAAAGATGGTTTTGGATTCATATTGTAACAAATTTTGTCTACTTTAAAGCTACTAGTGTAAGTGTTATTGAAAAACCACTTGTTTGGAGATAAAATCAGGGGCTCCCCGAGCTTAAATTTTTGGGAAGGGGAAAATTCTTAAATGCACCGAGTGAAATTTCAAACTATGCCGATTGATAAAATACGACCATACGCACATACCTTATACAGTTACTTTTTGCGCAAAGACAATAGGTATAGCACTTAAAACAAATGAAAAACAAGTATTTTCAATCTTTCCTTCAAATGATTGAAAAACATTTGAACTTTGATAAATAACAACGGGGACAGTAGCGGCATATAAACTCAGGTGCGCCCCCTCCAGCAAAATTTGTAAGTGCACCCCCTCCCTATTATACAATGAGAAATATTTATCCCGTGTACCTGTTAGTGCTATTTTCCTGGATAATGCGCCATTAACGTTTTAACTGTCAAGTTAATCCGTTCATTATATTGAACGCAAATTAACTTTTCCCGAAATAGATTCGGGTTTTACAAAGAGATGAAGCCGAAATAAACCTCTCGCAAGATATATTCGGGAATAACAGTACGGTGTACTCAACAAAAAATTACCACGAGTAATACTCGGGTGTGATATTTTGGAACATCAGTGCTGTGCTAGAAATATCACAAAATAGATTGCATCCCTAAACTTGCCGAATTGTTAGCCCGAATGTGCAGAATGAGGAACATTTTGGGGACACCGGGTGACCTCCCTTCGGGGCACTCCTGGATAAAATAGCCAGAAGCTAAATTAAATCATTTATGCCCAGTAGCCTAAAAACGGGACGCTTGTCAGTTACTGCGTACCAAAACCTGTAACGGGTACATCATTTTCGTTTCGTTTCGTTTCGTTTGGGGCTAATGCCCAGGTTTTTTGATGAGGACTACAATCTAGTGTTTTGCCTCCGTTACATATGATTTTTATTACATATATCTTGTACAATGTATGAAAGAATTACATCACAAAGGAAGGAAATTACATCCGGAGCGAGGGTGGGAGTTGAACCCATCGTCTCAGAGTTATCGGCAACACGCCTTGGACCACTCGGCCACTGCATAGGCGGACTTATGCTGTTCATTCTGGGGGTGCAGAATACCGGAGCTCGGGGGGGGGAGAGAACTGGCCGGGGCCTGGGGGTTTGACCTGTGGGGGGAGGAGGTATTCCACTGGTCAAACAAGGCTCCGGGGCATTCTTTCAGAAAATGTTCTTTTTTTTTTTTTTTTTGGAGTTAAATCATCATTATGGTTGTTTCGAAGTAAAAGAAACTAACAATGTACCAATGAATACCCAACTGCAGTGAATACGATTTTTTTATAATACGGCCCCACTGAATAATATATAATTATTTGATTTATGTAATGATTTATTTGCTATTATTATTTCCTTTTTTTTAATGGATAAAAATACTGTTATTTTTAATATGATGTTGATATTATTTAAGTAACATTTGTTCGAAAAAAGGCACGAAAATAGGAATTTATCAACATGACTCTTGTCTAAAATGAATTTAAGGAACATAAACTATTACAAAGCTCAAAATACAAATATAATTCTTTAAACAATGCTAGTAAAATAATAGAGTGAAGTTATTGCAATAAAAATAAATACATCAAAAATAACTTTAAAGAACTTCAAAAGTAGTTCAGTAGTGATAGTAACAAGCTGAGACTCACTTTCATCGAATCGGAAGTCATTGGTGGAAAGCTGGAATTTTTTTTATAATACTTCCCTGTAAAACTTTTTTCAAAATTGAAATTATTTATGCTACCTTTGATAACGTTGGAGGATCAAGACTCCTCTGGGAAACTTACTGAAACTTAAATTCTAAACACGCAATTTCAGGCTATCTTTAGTGACGTTAAAGGAATTGAGAACACTCGGGGCATTTCTCCTGAAATATTTTGACACTGAAGCACAACTCAGGATATATTTCTTCAGGATAGAGTAAAAGTAAAGCAGATGAGTTTTTTTTTTTTTTTTTTTTTTTGAACTGAAGTCTCGTTTAAGTTATCTTTGGGAAGTAAAAGTTCAAAGACCCTCCCCTGAAAGATTTTCGATACATAGATGCCCAATTTTGCGTTCTCTTTGGAGACGTAAAGACACAAAAAGTGGTTAGGGATCTCCCTCCGAAAATTTTCAAAATTGAAACCTTAAGCTATCTTTACTTTAGACCATCTTTGGTAGTAACGTTAGCAAGGACTCTCTCCAGAAATGTTTCGAAATTAATATGTTTTAATAACATTTTTATTTAGGTTATCTTTAATACCGTCAAGAGAAGAAGCAGGATTCGAGCGCTGTGCCCCGAAATTTTGCGGTATTGAAGCTTCAAGAATGCAATTTTGAGCTCTATTTTTTGAAACTGAAGGTTCAAAAGTTTACTTTTAACAGAGGTGCCCATTACCCCCAAGAGCAAAGACTTATCATCCAAGAATTCCACGAAGATACCTCTGAAAACGAGAGCCACACGTGAAAGAAGAAGAAAACAAAAACTTTTAAAAACGCCCCTTAAAAATAATTCAATAGCGCCGCTTACGCAACGATTCTTGATAGGAACAACTGCTTTTAGGCTTTGTCTGACAACATTTAGGATAATAAAAGGATTTAGAGACTCTTCCGGAAATTTTTGGGCATAGAGACTGTAATTCGGAAGCTCTCTCTTTTCTAAAAACACATTTTAGAGCAAAAGACTATAGAAAAGTAAGGGGGATATCAACTACCGTTAACTGTTTGAATTTTAAATCTCTAAAATGCCATTTGAGGCAATGTTTAACCAAAGTATTGAAGAAGCGGAAAAAGAACTGTCTTCCGAAAATTTTTGGATATTGAAGTCTTGAAACTGCAATTAAATTACACGTTGTAAAAGCGAAATTTTAAGATCTCTTTGGACTCTTTAAGGGGGGCATGAGCTTTCTTTGAATTCGTGCTTGGCGGATACACGGGCCCCTTCCTACCTTAAACCCGCCACTGAGAGGCACTCTATTCTTTAATTTCACCCCTGGTAAAGATATTGAAAAGTACGTGCCCCTTCTAGCTCGGCCGGCTTGGACTTTTACCTCTTTTCAATTTTTTTTTCTTTTGTTCGGCTGAAAGTTTGGAAATTATTTGTGAAAAAACTAAAACCGAAAATGATTGCACTTTATTTTAAATTTCTTGCTGGGTTTACACTTTATTTTAAATTTTTTGCCGGGGAGGAATGATTACCCTTCTTTTTAAATTTATTGAGTGTAGCATTATTTTAAAGACTCTTTTTTCCTGACTGACTAGAAAAAAAGGGGGAATGAGAAGAAAGAGAGAAACGTAATTTGCTGACTAATAATCTACATGTGTTGAATATTTTTCATTTGAAGATTTCTATTCAAAATTATTAGGATTTTTTCTACACATTTTCTAATTGAAATATCTTCATTTTGCCAAGACACATTCTTTTTTCTCTTAAGTAAAGCGCAAGGGCTCCCTGACCCTCTTGGGTTGCACCACTGCCTTGTGCCATCTAACGAATTATTATTAGCAATAATTTTTTTTTATGTATTTCAAGCTAAAAGAAGAAAAAAATTTAAGAGTTTGTTTGTTCTGATCCCCGAGACCAGCAGAGCTAAAAAGAGAGTAAACCGAATAATAATAAATAAAAAAAAAATCGAATTTTTTTTCGGGGGGGGGGGAGGGGTATAGGAGGGAAAGACCCTCTGGGGCCCTCTTTTACGTACACGTTTGAAAATAATGTTAATAGAAAGTGAGCTTTTTTTTTCTTAAGGATTTTTTTTTTGTTGAGCAAACACGAACCGAACACTTACTTTTGAAAAAATCTTTCTCGATTTCGGGGGGGGGGGGGGAGCGGGCCCCCTCTGCCCCCTTACATATGCCCTTGGTTAGAGGACCTTATGCCATCGCTGTCCAAAAATGTGGACCTTTTGGCTGTCGGACCTTACGTTCCTTGGACCTTATGGCCATTGGACCTTTTGTCTGGCGGACTTTCTGTCTCGTGGACCTTCTATCCCGCGGACCTTTTGGACGTGGATCTTTTGTTCGTGGACCTTTTGGTTTTGGACCTTTCATCCGGCATTTGCATTAACTAGGAGTTATAAGAAAAGTACAAGCACGTGTTTAACGACGTCAGTTGAATGCTTTCGGCTGTTTCCCTCGAGGCGCGTGCTTAAAGAGGAGTTGATTGCAGCTTAACGGCTTTCGGAAGGAACACTTGTCGCGGGAAAGTGTAAAGAATTCAGGGAAAAATAGACCTCAGAAACGTGTTTTGAAAGAAAATTTTTTGCTCTACAATAATCAAGTTAACTGAGGATTTTTCCTCTAGAACCCCTCGGATAATCGAGAGTATACTGTATTAATTTTTGAAATAATCTTTCAGCAAGAATTTTCTATCCAGTTATGCATTTTTATTTATTTATTTCAGTAAGGGAAAAAAAATTCAAACTAGCTGTTTGATGAAAATTTTTTTATTTAATTTTTTTTGTAAAGTCCGGCCAAAATGTTGGGGGTGCGGCGCACCCCCGTAAGTCCGCCTATGGGCCACTGAGACCCCACATCATTTTACTAAAACTGTTTTTCACAAGGTAAATAGTCCTTCTTCTTGAGAAAACGTTAGAGACATTATTTGGACATCAGAGTTTATTTATTGACAGCTACACTGGCGGAAAAAAAAATCCCAACACCAAGAAAGACTTGTGTTAGATAAACGAAATTTGGTAGGCGTGTTTATACAACTGAAAGATGACATCGATTGAAATTTCGTGTTCCGCGCATAAGTGTGGCGCAGCTGGCGTCACTCAGAACATGCAAATAAGGCTTGTTTTAAAAGCGTGTTGTGAAGCTCGTGTGTATTATTTTTCCGTGAAATTGGACGAATTGCGTTCATGTTAGCCAGGAATACCTTTTAAGAAGACGAAGAAGCCATTATCAACAGCTCACCGAGTTTAAACGAGGTCGTACAAATTGGCTACGAGAAGGTGGATTTTCATTTCGCGATATTGCAGAAAGACTTGGGTGGGAATGTTTCCACCATGCATGATTATTGGAAGCTATGGGCAAGGGATGGTACTACCTCAAGAAGATCGAGTTCCGAGCTGCCACGTGGCACGACTGAGAAGGAAGATCGCCGAATCTTGCGTACGGCTGTGGCGCATCGTACTGCATCTGCGGCTGACATTCGAGCTGCAGTTGGTACCGTCGTGACCCAAGGAACGGTAAGAAACTGTTTACTTCAAGGACTGCTCCGAGCCAGGCAGCCTGTAGCCGGTATTCCATTAACTGCAAACCATTGCCTTTTCCGACGGCAGTGGTGCCACGGCAGAGCTCACTGGAGGTCGGAGTGGGGATCTGTTGTAATTTTTGATGAAAACAGATTCTGAATTAGTGCCAGTGGTGGCTGTATATTGGTCAGAAGGAGGCCAGGGGACCGCCTGCATCCAAGCGGTCTACGGCCTAGACACACGGGACTCACACCTGGAGTTATGGTCTCTGGAGCAATTTCCTATGACAGCAGGGGCATTCTTGTGGTTATCCCAAACTCACTGACTGAAAATTTGTCGTCAGTCTATTAGTTTAACCAGTAGTACAGCCCTTCATGAGTAGCATTCAAGGGGGCGTTTTCCAACCGGATAACGCTCGCCCTCACATCGCTGCTGTAACGCTATGTGCTCTACAGAGTACTGACATGTTACCATGACCTGCAAATTCACCAGGTCTGTCTCCAATTGATAACGTATGGGATATCATGGGACGGCACCTCGAGCATCATCCACAGTCAGCAATGACGGTCCTAGTATTGACACAGCAAGTGCAACAAGCATAGAACTCCATACCACAAAGTGACATTCGGCACCTGTATGACATAATGCATGCACGCTTGCAGGCTTGCCTTCAAAATTCTGGAGGTTACACCCTCTATTAAATTAACATAATTTCACACTTGCACAGCATTTTCTTGAGCTTAAATTAGCCAGTGATCTTGTACATTTAATCAATTAAACATGTTAACTAGACAATTGCATTACCCAAATTTCATTACTCTACGGCAATTTTTTCTTGGTTTTCTTGGTTCATCACAGATGCCTTCTGTTGCAAAAGTAAAATTAAGTAAGGTCGTATTTTGCTCACATATCTGCAAAATATCCCATAAACTGGACGTTAAATAACTTAATAAATATGGCAGCGACGAACTATTTTAAGCCTAAAATGTATGTAAACCATTCCAAGTAAGAGTTTTAAGCAGATAAAAATTGAAAAAAAAATTTTTTTTTAAACGTAGGCATAAATGGGTTAAAGGGCAAAATTTCGCGTTTTTTTTCGATTTTTGACAAGGTTACGTTCGGCGCTCGAGGTCACAAACTTGGATTATTTATTCGATCAACATCAAACAACTCAACAAAAATTAGCTCTACCCGATTTGACGCATACGGCGATCTATGTGGTTTCTGGACTATAAATGAGAGCTGAAGAACAAATTCCTTTTCAGAAATTCATAATACATATTGCTAACACTAGCATTTGGTACATTACCATTCAAATGTTTTTTACTCATATGTGTAATCAGGGGCACCCGAATGGGGGAGGTTGCTGAAGGTCTTAAAAAAATCCCTCATTCGGCAAATTTGGAGATAGATTTGGAGTGAAATATTCTTTTTTTTTTTTGTTTTAATGATTCCAATGTCTGTTTCCATTAGATGTAGATATGTGAGGTTGCTCGTATTTGACCATTCGGAAAAAATTTAGTTCAGCACTCCCCTGTGTGAAAATATTTTATTTAAAGACAAAAAACTGGGGTAACTTTTGTGGGAGGGTGGATTTTGAATTCGGCTTCAGTTTTTTTTTTTTTTTTCAGTTAATTTTATGTCATTTCCCCATTAAATGATTAAATTTTCAACCCATTGTTGCAAAAATTTGGTGCCATGCAGCAACAATATTGATTGTAATCATATTGAAAATTTTGAACCAAGGCTTCTCTGGAGTAAGTATGGAATTTATTGCCTTCTAAGGATTTTTATATTTATCTGAGCCAACAATCGCTAACGGGTGAAATAAAAAAAATTGATTTTGGCAATAGTTAGAGAATAGAAAGTGTTTATAGTCAAAAAAATTTCTAAATTAGGTACATAAGATGTTTTCACCTCACCAATGTTGTCACGAGGATAGAAACTAATAATGGGACTTATTTAACGAGCAATATTTGGAAATAGTTAATTTCAGTGCTATTGATACTGTAAATATATATTTATTTTAATATACCAAGCTTATAACATTTCCTATTTACTCAAACATTATTTGTAGCTTGCATTATTTTTTTTATAGTTTATTCATAACATAGCCATTGTTTACAGAAGTAGCCATTATGTTTATAGATATGCACTTTAGTGTTGGGAAATTTATGAATGAGTTTCACTAAACCACCCTACACCCACAGAAACCCGGGCAGGGCCGGGTACCCGGCTAGTATATATATATATAATTCCAAAAAGGAAAGTAATCTGGGAGAAAAGTTTGAACTTTTATTGGAAAAAAATAGAAAGTTCATTTACTGATACATTCTCATTCTTTTGTAAGATATTGGAACTTTTACTCATCATAACTTTTATTTTTTAATTATTAAGAACATTAGTTACATTACGACTTGTTGTTCGCCTTTTTTAAAACAATCACAAATGTAATCTTTGAAGTGTTGTGAAAATAGTTATGATAATAATCTTTTATTCCTCTTTTAATTAACAACTTTAATAATTACTAATTTTCTAAGCAGTCAGCTCTCGTTCATAAAACAAGTTGGATTACTCAAGTAACCAAACGTACATCCGTGACTAACTAATTTTACATTCGCGCCAACTGGTCTGTATTTCCAAGCGTTACATATGCATGAGTCTTAATTATTATAACCAAAAATGCTATTCCTCCTTCAAATGCCTTCTATTTGAGGCCTCTCAAGTAAATATTATGTAAATATATTCTGACCTTCACTGTTATAGATATTTTCAGTAAGTACCCGGGCTTTCTTCCGCCGCACTGATAAAAAAATATATTTGTGTTTTTGAGTGTATGCCATAAACATGATTCTACCTCTTTTCTTTATGGGGATAGAGTCAATCGATCAAATCATTTGGCTCATATCCCGCAATGATGTATTTGTTTCCTGGGCCATTCGTGAATAATTAAGTATGACTTCGTGTGTGTTTGCAGGCACGATATTGTTTTGTGAGACGGAGTTGTTGTAAAAGCATCGTGGACTGATTGGCTAAAGGATGAAAATGCTGAATAAGTTTTTGGGCTCTTGTTCTCACGCGATTGGTTGCTTGTTTTAATTTGTTTCCGTTTGCAGTTAACAATTTTTATTTAATAGGGAGCGAGAAAATGGACGCTTTTAGTATGTTCGGTTTGGACTATCAACAAAGTGAAATCAATCAGTTTGAGGATAGACCGACCACACTAAAAAATAGATGTTGTTTTCACAGCATTTTATTGTAGCAAACTGAAAAAATTGCTAATTTTATAGTAATGAACTGAAAAAAATGTCAATTTTATAGCAATAAACTGCAAAATTTCTAATTTTGCACTTATAAACTGTAAAATTGCTAACTTTACAGCTTTATTACTGTGCATTTTACAGTTTTTAACTGGAACATCTCAAGGGCGGATCCAGAAATGTTCCAAGAGAGTGGGCGATTGGTTTTTGTTTTCTAGTTGCCGCCCATTTTTTACCACATATCCTCTTTAACACGTGTTTGTTACAAATGTTTCGGTCTCCAATCTCGAAAAAATTCTAGATCAGAGCCCCGAATCCCAACCACTTCTCACAGTATCATCGAAGATCATCCGAAATTGCCTTTTTTGAACTTCAAAGTCGAAAAACTGCTGGAGAAGCGTTCCTCAAGGGAGGGGCGATCGCCCTCATCGCCCCTCCCTTGTATCCGCCCCTGGAACCTCTACTGCCACTAGTGTGCTGTTGTTTTTACAGTATAATACAGCTCTTTTTGGGGTAATAAACTGAAATTGTTTTAATAAACAGTAAAATTGCTGCTTTACAGTAATAAAAAGTAAAATTGCTGATTTTACTGTTTATTACTGTGCATTTTACAGCTTTAAACTGGAACCTATGCTGCCTAGTATTATACTGTGAAAACAACAGTTTGTTTTTTGCAGTGCAAGAATTAGCAACGCTTACGAGACTGAATTCTAAGACGCGTCTGGTTCTTTAATTCATGTTTCGCTATGCTCTCCTAAGCAGCATGCAGCAGTCTGGTGGCCGAGAATGGTTGCCTTTTTCAATGCATATCACATTTTTACTGGTAAAAATGGTGATTTTTTTTAACCATTTTGTGGGGCAATTGGAAGCTTATACCTGTCGTAGGAAAATCATGTAAGCGTGACTTACAATTAAGCATGACTTCGTGTGTATTTGCAGACACGACATTGTTTTCTGAGACGGAGAAATGAGTTGTTGTAAAAGCATCGTGGACTGATTGGCTAAATGTACGCTTTTTGGATAAAAATGCTAAATAAGTTTTTGGTCGCTTGCTCTCACACGATTGGTTGCTTGTTTTAAGTTGTTTCCGTTTGCAGTTGACAAATTTTTTTTAATAGGGAGTGAGAAAAGGGAGGCTTTTAGTGTGTTCGGTTTGGGTTATCAATAAAGTGAAATCAATCAGAACTGTTAGGGCCCTGCTCCACATCAGCGGAAAACGCGACCGAAACCAAAGGCAGAAACCGAAAATCCGAGTTCTTCCCATAAGAACACTATGTAATCCATGTTACGTTTCTGTTTTATTTTTCTGCTTTACGTCAATGTGGAGCAGGGCCCTTCGTCTAACAGTTAGCAAAAATTTCGAGGCATAATTTTAGGACGTCTGTCTCTTTAATGTATCTTTCCAGGGGTCAATCTAGAGAGAAATTAGGTCCGTTAAAGGACCCTTCACAAAATTCAGTCACTCAAAAAAGGACCCTTCACAAAATTCAGTCACTCAAAAAAGGACCCTGCACAAAATTCAGGCACTCAAAAAAGGACAATTTACAAAATTCTGGCACTCAAAAAAGGACCCTGCACAAAATTCAGGCACTCAAAAAAGGACAATTTACAAAATTCTGGCACTCAAAAAAGGACCCTGCACAAAATACAAGCACTCAAAAAAGGACCCTGCACAAAATTCAGGCACTCAAAAAAGGACCCTGCACAAAATTCAGGCACTCAAAAAGGAATTCTTCACAAAATTCAGTCACTCAAAAATGGACCTTTCACAAAAATTCCACACTCAAAAGTGATTCTTCACAGAAATCCGCGTTTACGGGGGGGAACGATTGAGAATATATTTTGCCGTGACTATTTTTCACAAAATTAGGAATTAGTTTTCACAAAATTCTAAACTATTTTTCACAAAATTCCAAAAACAAAACCTTGGTCAAATATCCTGGATTGACCCCTGCTTTCCCTATACTCTTCTAAGCAGCATACGGTGAGTCTTGCAGCTGAAATTGGTTGCGTTTTTTACTGTGCTACTGTGCATCACATTTTTACAGGTAAGAATTTTTACTGGTAGTTAAATAGGGTATACATTTTCATTATTTTTAATTTTATATCTTTTCAAATACGACTATTAACTGAACAAAGACGGTTTTTCGCTTACTTATTATTTTTCTTGCTTAAAAATCTTACTTTTTTCTCATTTATAATCACATCCCATTCATTATACATTTATTTTTCTCTCCGTTTTCTTAATTAATCATGAACATAAAAATAAAAACGTATTACTTAATACAATTCTGAATATTAGCTGAAACAAGAGAATTATTGCTTTGCATTTTTCTCTTTGATTTGCTGTTACTCTCCAAGTTGTGAATTTTAGTTCAAATCTCAAACAACAGGGCTACTGTTTTGTGTACCTTTTTATTTGTTTCTTAATTTTCTCTTAGTTATCAAATAGTGAAGTATAACTTCAAGAGTAAATAATAATCATGTTCACCAAAAATGTGTGCTTACTAGTAATAAATTTCAGGCTAATTAAAATGAATAGGTCTCTATTCCTGAAACAGAACGAACAGTGTGTTCTGAAAATAAAATTGAAAAAAAAATGCATATTTGTTACTTTTAACAGGAATCATGAGAGAGATATTTTTCTCAAAACATTTTTCCTGAAATTCTTCTCCCAATGTGACGCAAATTTTGTCAGCAAATGAAAAAAGTTTCTAACTTCTCTGCATTAAAGCAACACCAATGGTTGCGCCGAAAGATAAGATTTGGTGCTGCCATCTGTTGCCTAAAGATGAAGTACTTAAACTAAATTTCTGCAGGAAAAAAATACAAAAAAAATGTTTCGGGATACCAAAGAGGCAAAACTTTCTTTTTTCCTCTCCACACCCTTTAAAGCACATTTAAAAAAAGCATAGTAGATACTTTTTCTGGGTACGATTAGTTTACAAAATTATAAATCTCCTCAAAAAACTTGCAGCACCTTCCATGAAACAATCTTGGGCGCACTTATGTTTTACCACATCGATTTATTGTATCATCATAAGCTTAGGGTCAAGACGTCCCGCCCTCCCCTATTACCCTACTTGCCGGACCCTTCAACCTTTAGCTCCTGAGTTGCACCGAAATTTAAACGATAGCTAGATAAGAATCATCTACATTATGCCTATTTTTTAATACTTAATTACAAATCCAGTCTATAACTAATATAGTGTAGTTTCGTTATAATCTTAGGAGAAGAGAGCCGTAGTATAAATTAATAAAAAAAAAGGCCAAAAATTTTTATTTCCCGTGATACCCTTCGCTGTGCCTCACTTATACAAAGTTTCGGTGAGTAATTTAAAAAAGCGTTAAAAAAATCAATTGCTAAATGAGCTAAGGGAATCATTGAATTGCAACATAAGATTTTTGCAACACGAAAGCAATTATTTTCTGCAGAAACAAATCTCATTGCTTGAAAAAGTAAATACAACTAAGATTTTTTTTTTTTTTTTTTTTTTTTTGTCGAAACCTCATCACGAATTTGGGAATCTTTTGACCTCGTCTATGTTTGTCAGTATCGGGTTTTTAATTTTTTCAAAACTCGCCAAAGATTTGAAATTTTTTCCCTTACCTATCCTCGTTCAAGTCTGCTGGTCAAATATTACTTTAAAGACAAATAAATATTTCTGACAGGAAAAAAGGATGAATTAATGAAATGTAAGGTAAGTTTGTTTTGAGAAAATCTTTAGGTGCAAAATTTTTTACGCTAGAGAAAAGACTAAAACAGAAAAGTTTATCACTCCAAAATACGCATTACAGGTTTTCCTTGATGGTGCCGGAGGAAGTAAGGAGTGAATTTGGTTATTTCAACCGAAATTTTTTTGAAACTGAAGTCCTGAAAATGCAGTTTTAATTAATCTAAAATGTTGTTCTGAAAAGAGGGTCTAAGGAGAGGTTTCGGTCTTTCGGTGAACAAATTTTTCAAATTTGAATTAAAAATAGATACTTTACCCCCGTTGTAGAAAAGTAAGGTGTAAACTTGTGAAGGGTGAAACTCCTAGAATGTTTAAAAAATTAAGTTAACTTTATTCAATCTTCGGTGTCGTTAGTGAAATGGAGAAGTTTCGCGGTCTCTCTCCTGAAATTTTTTGCCTTTTTGCTCTGGGAAATACGATTGTAAGGCTTTTTTTTTTGGGGGGGGGGTGACTTTAGGGAAGAGAGGTGTTGGGTGACCTCCTTGGGTAAATTTTCAAAATTGCAGTCTAAAAAGCAACTTTATCTATGGTGAAATTTGAGGGTCCAGTGACTCTCATCCGGAAATTTTTTAGACATTAAAATCTCAAATATGCAGTTAGGATGCTTAATGACAGAAGAGGCCCGATTTTTTTTTCTTTTGAACAGAACTACATTTTAAGCATTTTTTCTTTGGAACAGAAGGTTTTGGGGGCTCTTCCGTGAAATTTTCAAAGAGAAAGAAATTGTAGGCTATCTGTGCTGATATTTGAGGCAGACGGGAGGAGATTTCTGTGCCCTCTCCTGGAAATTGGTCCTGGATGTATCTTATCAAGATGTAGCATATTTTTGAAAAAGCAACAAACTAAATACATATAAACGTGAATAAACTGCATTCATAATATGTTTGAGGGGGGGAGGGAACGCTTCTCCTACGTTTCTGAAATGACAGGCTTATGCCCCCTCCCCCCTCAATATTTTTGATCAAACTACGCTTATGTATATCATCATACTTTTTTTATTAAGTTTACAGCAGCAATGATTGTTTTAATTACCACGGAAACATTCAGCCAACGTGAAAAATGGAAAACAACGGTTTCGTTCTCTGAGGTCCAACGTGAAGTACTTTTGTTTAACTTTCTTTCAAAACTTAAGTGTTAAAATGCAACAATTTAGCATCTATCACTGCTTTCAATGCATCAAAACTAAAATGACTTAGTTAAAAGCAGTAATATATTTTTTTAGTTCCGTACAATAACATTTATATAGAAATTAGCCATTGATAGCTATCCAATTAAAGTTTCATCCTGTATCAAAAAAAAAAAAAGAATTTTCTGTCCATTCAATAAATTCTATGCCGAGGGTATGGTATGTGTACCCTTGAAACAGTCAATTTGTATTTAACAAAAAAAATAAAATCTCGCTAATATGTTGCTTTGAAAGTCTTTCGATAACATTCGATTATTAAGCTAAATCTAAGCAAAAGATGGCGCCACAGTATTTTTTGTTTTGCTGAAAATATACTTTCACGTGAGAACTTCCAAAACTTTTTTATTATTTCAATGAACATTATTGAAGCAAAAATAATATTTTTATGAAGTGATCCAAACACAAATGTCTCGCAACAAAGGGTATATTCCTGTGTCCGTAGAAGAAGATGAATTATTTTCTCGTTATCAGGAGGTAAGTGTGGAAATCACTTTACTTTTTGGACAGGAAATATTTGCTTACTTTCGATTTGTCGTGGTTGACAAAGCCGGAAAAATGAAGAAATAAATTTTCATGAGGAGTAAAAGAGTTGTATCAGCTGGCTGTTTCTTTTTCTTTTACCGGCAGCGCTGCTTTCGTAGGCGATTTCAATTGCTATATGTGGAATGATATTAAGCTGTGCATGTGATTTTCAAAAGTTTGCACATCTTCTGAAACAGAACTTGATAGGTTTTTGTCACTGCTGCTTAACTTTACAATTTTATAAGTACCTTTTAATTATTTTTTTTTTCGCTCCCCTCCTCTCATCTTTATTTCTTCCTTGTACGTTGAGAATATAAAACTCGTTACGCACAAAATTACTTTTTTGCTTTACAGATTTCCTTCGGAAAAGTAGGATTTTTTTTTTTTTTTTTTTTTTTTTTTTTTTTTTTGCGTAACAGCGCTGTGTGTAAAACTTTTTGAGTAAACTCTTTCTAGTGTGCAATTGGATTTTGTGAGATAGGCCTATCAAGTCAATATGTACTATTTTCAAATGCAATTTTCCCCGTAAATGTCTTCATTCTTTTCAGTATTTTATTTATTTATTTTTTTTTTCGTCTACAACTTGTTTCCAATGTCAGATTCTGAATATTACCAAATAAAAAATCCTTTCCATCGAACTTGGTTATGTACTTGGATCTTTGCAGTTATGTTTCAAAATTCCTGCACCGTTTCTTTTAAGTTAAAATTGTTTATTGTTGAAGTAAAATGAAAACTGCATTAGCTATGTCCTGCATTTTTTACATTTGTCCTGCTCTACCACAGAGATGGCCAACTCTTATTTGTCATTGAGATTGACTTCGTAAACAATATCGATGTATTAAGAGCAACGATTTACAACGGTAAACAACGATGTTTGGAAAATGTCTTTTTTTCTTTACATTTATCTAATAAAACTGATACAAAAATTATTATATTCGTATGTGTATTCCAAGAGGTCAATTAATGACAAGTTTGAACTTTTTCCCTTAGAAGACAATAGTGTTGAGACCAAAAGAGTAAACATTTTCCATATTGATATCTGACGAGAGAAAACTTTAGTCTATCTTATCTCCCCAAAAACAACAGTGTTGTAAAAAAATCCCCCGCCAAGAAAACCTTAAATACTCAGCCTTAAAAAGTTATGATATCGAGTTTTCCCGCCAAGTTTGTGCCAAAGTACAACTAACCTGTATGTATAGTTCTTTTAAATTGTTTTCAGTTTTGCCAGGCGGGAAGCTTTGTCTTGTGAGGTGGTTGCTTAATGAGTAAAAACTTCCCGCCTGGCAGGACTGAAAACAATTTAAAAGAACTATACATACAGGTTAGTTGTAGTTTGGCACAAACTTGGCGGGAAAACTCGATATCATAACTTTTTAAGCCTGAGTATTTAAGGTTTTCTTGGCGGGGGATTTTTTTACAACACTGTTGTTTTTGGGGAGAAATCACACGTTTTTGCATTAATATTATTTCTTTGCCTGTTTTTTATTCTCTTCAAAATTTACTTTGCATGTTTTTTTTTCCCTTCAACATTTTTCTTGGCGGTCCGACATCTGTGGTTTTCTTGGCAGCATGCATTTGGTGCAAAAGTTCAAGGATCTTCTTCAGTCTAGGATAAATTTGAAATCAATCACAATGTACCACCCGAACCGACGCAAAACAAAGCTAGTTGCTAACAATACTACGATTAAATTAAAAGTTAAAAAAAAAACCCCAACCCTTACTGCCGATCTCATATTAAAATGAACTAAATTGAAGATCCCTTTTAAAAGCCTTATGCAATAAAATCAATTACAAATATTTTATTTGTTAACAAATAGAAACTGGCAACAGATGAAATTATAAATCATTGAGTTTTCTTTCCTCGTGGCCCAACAATGAAAACATAAATGCTCAGATGTTGAACAGAGCTAGTAGATAGAAATCGGACCAATTTTAAGCATTAATGACTCCGGGGTGCAATGACCCCGGGGGGTAAATTTTGGGAAAATGTCCTTAATGTCTCATCGAGAATATTCATACCAAAAATCAACACTAAAGACCCCCGGGAAAAAAAGATACGGAAAATAAAAACGAGGGGGGAGGGGTGGGGGTCGAAAAACCCCCTATGCCGAGCTTTGGGACAAAATAAATGTGGGTGCAAAAGCAGAGCTCAATCCGAGTTACCGTTTAGTCTGGACCGCTGTCAAACTATTTTTAAAAAGTGCGAAAAATAGCGATTTTATAACATATATCACCCCTCCCCCTGAGGGTCCTGGATGTTTTGCTTTAGTATGTGCCGTCAGGGGCCGCTGGAGATTGAGTATACCAAAAATGAACTCTAAGGATCTTTCTGGGGCTGAGATACAGAGGGGTGAAAACCCCGGTTTGGTTACTCGCGTAAACAGTCCTAGTCGCTCTTTTACATTTTTATTGGCGACGGAAATTTCTTGGCGGCTTGTATTTGGTTTTCTTGGCGGGGCGGGACGCTCCCGCGTCCCGTGATTTTGCACAAAAAAATACTGATTAAGAAATTTGTTCAATACGATGAATATTCACGAAAAGTGTCGAGAAAGGCGGACAAAGCGTTACATAATATTGCCTGAAGCAATGTAAATTCGGAAAACGTTAGATTATAAATACAAATACAAATGCGACGACCAGCAGCAGGCTCTGAGCCCAACTGGGCTGGTCCTAGTTAAATTAAAGACCTCAATGAAGATCAGTGGCCCTCTTAAAGCTATCTATACCATTGCTCCTTACCGCCTCTTCCGGTAAACTGTTCCAAGTTCCCACTACCCTGCTAAAATAGTAATTTTTTCGAATTTCCAGATTAGCCGGAGATTTGAACAGCTTAAAGCAATGACCCCTTGTCCTGCTTTACGTGCAGAAATCTAACCCTGCAACATCATTCATTTTAATAAATTTAAAATAACTGAATCATGTCTCCTCTGGCTCTCCTTTGCTCAAGACTATACATATTAAGCATTCTAAGTCTGGAATCATAGTCTAGATTAGAAAATCCGTTTACTAACCTTGTAGCCTTTCTTTGTACCCTTTCCAATAATTAAATATCTTTCTTCAGATAAGAAGACCCAAACTGAACAGCATACTCCAAATGAGGTCTTACCAAACTTCTATATAGAGGCAGAAGAACCTGCTTAGACTTGTTTGAAATAGATCTATTAATAAACCCAAGCATCCTATTGGCTTTGTTACTAGCTATGCTTCACTGTTGGCTAAACTTGATATCCTGATTTATTAAGACACCTAGATCCATAACATTATCGGCCTTACTAATGACTGAGCCCTGTAAATAATAGCTTATATGAGACACCTTATGCTTTTACAAGATACAAATGGTAAAAAAAAGTAAATTTTCTAAGAAAAAAATTTTGCTGTTCAGAAGCTCATTTTTCATCAAAAATAAATTAATCCAGATATTTCTTATTTCTTTAACTGCTAAACCGCGAAGCATGTGCTCTTTTATCTCTTATCTTGGTTACCCTTTGATTTATAAGTTCTCTTATCGTTTAAAAGCCCAAAAATATTGCCATGTTTTTCATTTCTAGCTCCAAACATTTGCTGTTGGAAATAAATTTCTTACTAATTTTATTTTTCCGTCTTTCCAGACTTGTTTGATAACGAAATAAATAAGTCTCTTTCAAGTTCAAAACTAATCTAAAATTTTATGATGAAGCTTTACTCTCCGAACGGAAAATGTTGTATCTTCCAAAATTTTTGTTGCACTTTCATTTGTTGATAATAATGTTTTTTTTTTCCTTTTACTTGTAAAATGTAATTTTATTTTATTTAATTAGTTTGTTATTTATTTGTTTCCTTAAGTTTTTTTTTTCTTTTTTCGACGCAAAGAGCTGCAAACAAAAAAAAAAACATTTTTTGAAACATTTAAGCATATTTATTAATTGAAAAAAAATCACACATACACGCACACAATCTTTGAACAAGTAGGCTTCAAGTGAAACTCTTGTGTGTCAAGTGAAATTATTCTCACATGGAAATCTTCGATTTGTGGACTTCATTTAGTGCTGCCAAGGCAATTTTTCGTCAAAAACCTAAGATTGGATTCATAAAATTCTGGAGATTTTGGCAAAAAATAAAAAGATCTTGTGAAATGTATTATTTATTTATTTATTTTTGTAATTTTTATTGTTTTAATTGGTGTATTATAAAAATCTAAAATGATAATGTAAAGAAAAAATGGTAATGATTAATAAAATTGATCTCAAAATAAGTATTTCTTTGGAGCAATTACGACAAAAGTATAAAAATAATTTCTTGCTGAAAAAAGATAACGGAAAAAAACTGTTATCAACGTCTTTGTGCCATTGTACAGATATACAAGATAGATAGCGCAGGAAAGATGAGCGGCATAACGAGAAAAATCAAATCCAGTGCTAGAGCAGAGAAGTTTTCTTTTGTTTTTTGAAATTACTAGTTTGCTCTCCAAATTATTTAATTAACCATCAAAAAATTAGGTACAAACCGCCAAGTTGCACACTTCGTTTTTTAAAGGTTGTAAAATGGTTATTAACGTTGTGACAACGGATTAAAAACGTTTATAAAACGTTTAAACGTTTTTTGTGCTACCTGGGAACATGAATGCTTTCTGAATGGCTTTCTGAAAATGAAATTGTTTTTCTTTCAAATTTCACCCAAAGCAGTCACAAGCTCTTTTTTCTTTTATAAAAATGACTTAATTTTATTTCTATGTATTGTTGCCACTCTGCTAAAAATTTGAATCTGCAAAACCAGTTTAAAAAATTTGCTAAGTTTTGAAATGATTCCATTTTAATTGGAATGTGATTTAATGGTTTTCTGCTATCAATCTATTAATATTCATCTTAGGGATCGCTTGGACTGGCATATAGTAGAAAAGACATACTAACTTTTTCTCTGTACCGTAAATCAGGGTTACTTGGACCCTAGGGGGTTACTTGAGCCCACTACAATAAAATGATAAAATCTAGGTTTGGTACCTACTAGTTGAAGACTTGCACGTAGTTCCTCGTTTCTCCAATAGGTAGAAGCCCTCTGCAGTCTCTAACGCTAGTACCAAACCCAGATTTTATCATTTTACTGTGGGCTCAAGTAGCCCTGTTGTGGGTCCAAGTAACCCTGATTTGCGGTATTGATTTTATAAGAGGAGATTTTCTTTTTCTAATATTATTTTTGTTTTTTTAACTCATACACAGAATGCAGTTGCATTTATGAGTAAAGCAATTGATTCCTTTAAAATTCGGTTGTCTTGAACAGCATTAATTTTTTATAACTACTCGGTATTGGCCAATTACCCGATCGAAACTTGACCGTGTACAGAGTATTTATTGAGTACTCGGTACATCACTATTTTTAATGCATCCACGCTTTTCTCGAAACTCTTCTAGAAAAGCGGGTTTGCCGGATTTTACTGTAAAGGAAAGCCACTCATTTTAGTTTTGAATTTATTATTTTAAAGCTTCCACATATAAATACAATGCAAAAAAATGCTGTTTTTACAGTATAATACAGCTAATTTTATAGTAATAAACTGTAAAAATTGCTAATTTTACTATAATAATCTGTAAGATTGCTAATTTTACCGTGTATTACTATACACTTTACAGTTTAAAACTGGAACATCTGCCAGTATTATACTGTTGTTTTTACAATATAATACAGCTAATTTTACAGTAAAATTAATAATTTTACGGTAAAAAACTGTCAAACTGCTAATTTTACAAGTTATTACTGTGAGTTTACAGTTTTAAATTGGAACCTTGACTGTAAAAACAACA